>OY754986.1:13328085-13543700 GCA_963576475.1 Molanna angustata | reverse complement strand
TTACTCCGCTATCATACAGTTCCTTGAAATATTCTTTCCATCGTTCTTTAACGCCGTCTTCGTCCATAATTATTTTTCCATCTTTATCATTTATTCCTTTCGAAGCTTTCACAGTTCCATTTTTTCTTTTCGCTACGCCTTTCCAGAACATTTTCATGTTTCCAGGAAAGTCGTTGGCTATTTTCAGGCTTTCTTTCTCTTTTATACCATCTTTTTCCCTTTTTACTGTGTCTTTGACTACCTTCTTGCACACTTTATAATTCTCTTTTGCTCTTTCTTCATTATTCGATCCTTTCGCGGCTATTAATGCCATCCATGCTTTCTTCTTTTCACCCACAACTATCTTAACTCTCTCATTCCACCATGCATCGCCTTCAATTCCACCTCTTTTAGCAATACCACATACCTTTTTCGCTGTCTTTTTTTTTTTTTTTTTTTTTTTTTTTTTTTTTTTTTTTTTTTTTTTTTTTTTTCTTTTTTTTTTTTTTTGTGAAAAAATGTGAAATCACTTGATTGAAAAAATGTGAAATCACTTGATTGAAAATAATCATGCTTTCAATAATCAAACGGGATATAAAATCTTGCATATAAATAAAGAGGGCTTAAGATTGGATAACTTGGAGGCATTAGAGATAAAAAAAGCCTTAAATACAAAACAAAAAATAATTAATAATCAAGTACATTTAAACAATACTCCATTATTTAATATTTTTCCGTTGACAACCTCTGCTTTCAATAATGTAAGCTCCGCCCATCAACTTACCGATACATAATTTAGGCACACGGGTCACATTATGTACATAGTATCTAAGTTTAGTATAAGTTTGTCCGGACGAAGGAGCGGTTACGATTATTTTTGTTTATACATTGGCAACATTTGTATTTGGAATGCATCATATTGCATCATGTTTTTTCTATGACTGTCACTTTCTGTCAATTACGTTGTGATTTCGTTCAACATTTCCAAATAATTCAGTTTTCGTTTAGTTGATTTCAGTTATTTTCTCATTAATAAGTAACTAATAATATGTATATTCAATGCCTAAAAATGCAATAATGTTATACATAAATATTGAGGACATCATTTAGCAATTTTGTCTTGTATTTTAGGAAATGCCAATCGAAAGAAAACGGCAACCAAATTTTACCGTCGATGAGAGTTTGAAACATTACGGCATTTATAATCCTATTCATTTTTATTTTCAAAATGCGTGTAAATCGACGAAAAATTAAAATTATAAACACAATTGACAATATTATGCTACTAAATCGCTATATACTGACTCAACTGACTGTCATTTTGACAGTTGTTTCTTAAGTATTCGTTTAGGTGGCGGAAATCGGCTCCCCAGAATTAGGGGGCTCTTAGCGTCTTAGGTAACTCTTATGTAGGTGGTGAAACGAAAATTCACGTTAGGTACTACATAAGAATTCTTAGGTAGCACCTATGAGTTAGGGGACGTTGGTGAAAGTGACCATAGGAATTGACCGGCGAAACATTGGTAACATGTGGTGGACAGTGAATTCCAGGAATTTTGTTCAAACACTCAGTTGCATAATATGTGAAGATTGGACCGTATTTAAAAATATAATGTAAGCGTCATTTGCAAATCACCACAACTTATTCACCTCACAGAACTGTTATACAGCACCGAATTACACATATTTTATATTCACAATATCACATTTCACACATACTACCCGTACAGCAAACTATTTATTTCTTACGGTACGCTATTCCTATATTAAGACGATAATACGAGGAGCACAGTAAAAACTGCGTCCGGCGTCTCCGACAGTCTCCGACCTTCCTCGTCGTCTTAATCGTCATTAATCGTCTTACAAATGAATATTATACCATCTTAAAGTGAAAAAAAAAACAGTCTCATTTTCATTAAATATTGAGTTCTTGAACGAATAAGGGTCTCTTTTCTAAATTTATATGATAAAATATGTTTTTTTAAGTCGATTTATGTATGAAACTTCATTTGCCTAAATTTTAGATTGAGTCACATTCAATCTCACCGTACGATATCAGAGGAATAATATTCGAAAGCTCTAGAAGGATCCATTGCAGCATTTGAAAGAATACTCGGAACAATATATGATGTTTGTGAGATATGCTGATGGTTGGCGTCGTCGGTATAATGGAGAACCATAATATGACATAATTAGCACAAACATTTATGCTTTAATTTAGGGAATGTGGGAAGATGTATATGTATTTGTTTAACAAGAACACATTCATTTTTTTATATATAAAAAAACCTTATTCATAAACTCAAATGACAAAGAGGCGTTGAAAAAATTGTTCCTGTAACCAATTTCCATTCGATTTATAAAGCAACTATTATTATTAGAGCCTAACTGAACCTAATCCAAAAGTTAAGGCGAATGGGATTTACGTATACATCATAATATCATTTCGTTGTCGTATTTTATTGCATCTCGTATAATTTTCGGAACCATTGGGTTAAATTCTGAAAACGCACTAATATTTAAATGAAATACAAAATTAATTCGTTTTGTGTATTTTTTTTACTATTCTTAAGATTGAAAAAAATAAAGAAGTTAAAATGACAAAAGAAAATTACTTAGTTAGTGTGTTCTATGATTGCTAGCGTATTATAAAATTGATGTAGTTTTAAGTGACAGTTCTAGTGAACAAATTTTTGTTTTATAGTGACTTTAAGATTTATTTAAAGATTCATTCGTCTTGGGAATAGAATCCATTGTTGAAAACCTTGAATTCTTAAAAGATGATTTATATTCGATTCTGATATAGATTCTTAAAATGTAGCCATCTACCGTCGCTTCCACGATTTTTAGAATTTTCAAATTTATCATGTCATTAATTTAAAAATGCCATGGACATGATAAATCATGTTGAGAATTGCAAAACAAATGTATTTTAATGAAATATTTGGTAGGTATATTCAAATAAAAAAAATATACCATCCCACCAGGTCCTATGCGGTTTAGACAGGGAGGAATGTTGGTTGGTGGGATAACCAGCGGCAGGTTTGCGGGAAGCAAGGATAAGGAAGATCGAAACATGCGTGTATCGCCACACATCAATCTTGTCACACATAAAAACATGTTGTATGTTTGTTTAATTTTATAACTGTATATGCTAATGTAGATCCTTATTCAAAAGAAATTTTGACATAACAATATCTGTACACATAGATGTACATAAAAACTTTCATCATCATTATTATCAATGGCTCCACAGCCTTGCGAGCCTTGACCTTTTCCAGGCATTCCTTACCATCTCCTTCTATCCTGGCATGCACCTCTCCAGTTCCTTACACCAACAGCCTCCATATCCCGCTGCACGCCACCCAGCTATCAGAGCTTGGGTCTACTAACGCTTCGTCTACCTTGGGGCTTTGCGTGCAGGATCCTCTTTGGCACTCTTTTATCTCCCATTCTTTCTACATGCCCTGCCCATCACATCCTCAAAAATATTTTTTGGATTATTTACTTAACCTGATGCATTAATGCAACGTCACAACACATTTTTACAGATATTTTGTTCTTCTTTAGTTTAAAAAAAATATATATTGCTCTATACCTTATAGTTTTTTAGAAATATAAGATAAATGTCAAAAATCGGGGTATGCTTATTATATTTCTACAACAATAGATACAGAACATAATTAAAAAGTTGAGGTATATTTTTCTTTATTAATATCCAAACTCACTTAGTTATTTTTTTTTCAAAATTATTAGTTTTGTAGTAATGATGCAATATCAAATTGAAAAAATAGGTACGTTAGCAGCAGTCGCCCCCTTAAAATAATAACATTGATTTATTATTTTATTCCTCTTGATTTAATTGACTTACTAGTTTCGCTTTAGACAAGCATCTTCAGAGTAGTGAAGTTATTCAATCAAATCAAGCGGAAGAAAATTATAAATCAGTATTTAATTTAAATATATTTTATGAGGATGATGTGATATCGTTTTTGAACAATGAGAAAAAAATGAAATAAACAACTAATTTAATAACCAGAATTCTGTTTCAAAAATCAATAGTAGGCATATTTTTCACGGTAGGTATTCTAGGTTTTAGATAATTTTTATAGCGAGAATTCATCGATTATTTCAAAGGAGCGTATAATAAAGATTCGTTATCAAAAGCTTCTTAATGTTGTATTATTAAACAGTAAATATAATTGATACATACATATCATCACGCCATTTACCTCACGGGGTAGGCAGAGAGAACCGAACGCCATTTATTTCTATCTTGACACACATACATCCTCAATACAATTGATTGTATTTTTAATATCCGCAACATTTTAAATATATAAAAAGGATTAAGATGAATAAAAAATTTCAAGATGTTATTCAATATCCAAATACACAATAAAACACAGAATAACTGGCGATAATATATCGCATATTTTATTGTAAAAGAATATAAAAAAATATATTGGAAAAATCATCGATAAATAATACGACATCCACAAACTCAATGTACAAGACCATTCATTAAATTTTTTTTAGCTACACTGAAAAAGTTTGAGAATGACAACAAAAATATATTGTCTTTATTTCTAACAGCTGAAAGTTTGGTCAAAAGATCATCTTTTGACCAAAAGATGATCTTTTGACCAAACTTTCAGCTGTTAGTAACTATATTTGCTATCAAATAACTAGGCAAAACAAGTATATTAATCGAATATTTTTATTATTGCATATACGCAAACATTGGATTTTTTCCCTGTCGGGAGCCAAAGATATTTTTTAACAGATTTTTAATTATCTCAATAGAGACGAAGTTGGAATATTTACTGTAGGTATTTAATGCATTGTCACCTCAGGTATAAGAATTGTTGCTTACATTATTTACAAAAAAACAATTCTCTCAATAGATGGTGTTACAACAAAAAGAAATAAAAACAATAAGAATTTTGTTCAGAATTTCACACATAGATGGCTGTAGTAAAAATCCTTATTTTCAAGCGAAAAGAATTTCAGTGTTGCAATATATAGAACTTTCAAAAATTGAATTGATAGGGATCGAATTAAAAAGGCATAATTGGTGAACGTTGCGCAAGCTCATAAAGTGATCACGTAAACCAGCCGATGATAGGTGGTAAGCCCTGTAGGTGCCTTGATTTCCCGGTTCTCCTACAGTGAATATTCCAACTTCGTCTCTATTGAGATAATTAAAAATCTGTTAAAAAGTATATTAATATTTTGAACATGTATTCAATTTCATATTAGTTTTAAGCTGATCTAGATTTAAATTCATTTTGAAAGTGTTACGGGCCATGTTAATCAGTAGTACACCAAAACATAAAGATTTTGTCATATCGGCCCTAATTGTCGAAAGTCGATTAAAAGCGTTAACTTTGTCATTTCAATAATATCCTTTTTATGAGTTATGAGTTTTTTTTGCTGTTCTCGTTTAGTTCTACAGAACTCACCAGAAAACAGCAACAAAAAATATTTAACTAACATTCCAGTCATATTTATCAGTGTATTTGTTTCTTTCTTAAAATTTGGGTGGACCATATTCCGATTTGGGTGATCCCTTAGATCCTCCGCTGATCTTCACTGAGTTGCCGACGGGGGTGCCGTATGAGGTGGCTGGAATGGTTGCCCTGGATCCGCTAGTGAAGCTGGATCCCGACGAAGACTCCTGCGAAAGGATGCTGTTGACCATCTGTGAAAGGACGCTGTCGTATTGAGACGAGTCTCCGTGTCCTGCTGAGTGGAACGTCGAGCCTCCGTGACCTGATGGCTCCAGTCGGACGGTGACCGAGTAAGTCTTCTGATTTCCCGAGTCGTTCCCGAAACTAGTTTGCTTGCGGGAGGAATGGGAGGAGCTACCTTGTGATGCTTGTGCCGGAGCGAATGACTGTTGGGAACCGAAAGATTGCTGGGATCCAAACGATTCCTGGGATGCGAAGGAGGCTTGAGGTGCGAAATATTGAGGTGCTGCTGGAGCTGGCAGGGTTATGATAGATATCGATGGAGCTGGGGCTGATTGGTAACTGGGAGCAGGAGCAGCTTGGAAGCTTGGAGCTGGACCGGCCTGGAAGCTTTGAGCTGAACCGGATTGGAAGCTTTCAGCTGGACCAGACTGAAAGCTTTGAGCTGGACCAGACTGGAAGCTAGGACCAGGAGCAGGGCCAACTTGGACTTGATAAGTTTGTGTAAGCTGTTGCTGTTGTTGCGGAGCAGGCGCAGAAGGGGCAGAGAAACGATATGCTGGAGCAGGAGCTGCTTGTGACTGATAAACTGGTGCAGGAGCGGCTTGGTGCTGGGTGGAATGAGTTTGTTCAGAATGGAAGGATTGTGCAGATCCAAAACTAGGAGCGGAATGGAACGATGGACCGGCGCTGTGTCCAGAATCTGATCCGCTATCACCGGTGCTCTGGTAATGAATCAGCGTAGCTGGAACGACTTGGTAGATCAAGACAGACGAAGGTACACTACCGGACTTTGTTTGTGCCGGTGCAGAGAAACTCTGTGTTTCTTGGAAGGATGAAGATTGCACGGCGGGCGCTGACTGCTGGAAAGATTGTGATGACTGGAAGGCGGGTGCCGACTGCTGGAAGGATTGTGATGACCGGAAGGCGGGTGCCGACTGCTGGAAGGATTCACCCGACTGGAAGGACGACGAGTCGAAGGCCGGCGCTGACTGTTCGAAGGATTGACCGGAGTCGGATGACTGAGAGAAGGACGCTTCCTGCAGTGAGGACAAAGCTCCTTGGGAATCGTAATCTTCGCTGCCCGAAGATGATTCATCGAAGGTAACTCTGGTTTGTGGTTTCGGGTAGTCGTATCCAGTTGGCGGTTCTGCAGACGCCAAAGCGAGGAAAAGTCCCAGGAAAATCTGAAAAAATAAAAAAACATTATGACGGGTTTTATTCAGTGTCTTTTATCTAGGACAAACCTAATGGTTCTGTGAAGATATTAAGAAGGTTTGTTAATTTACAGTTTGTTTTTGTAATAAACGATTTTAAATTATTCGTTATTGTTTTTGTTATGTATGGTTATTTTCGTTAAACATGGTTATTGTGTTATCTGTGATTATTTTTTTCTATATTGCTTTTTTTTTCTATTATGTAAATAGTTGCATCTCCCTTCAAAACACGAGTTCGTCTCTTTTTGATGGAAGTTTTTATTAAAAAACGTTTGAAAAATTAATTATTTAATGTAATTTTCTTGTTAAATTATTAAATAAATTATTTTTTTAATTAATAAATAAAAATATACTATTGAAATTTAATTCATGTGTTGATGTATCTATTTTAAATTTAATTCATTTATAAGCGGTGCACTATTATAAGAGCAGATAAGTTTCCCATTGATAAAGGTGTTTACTTCTTGACATTTGATTTCCTACAGGTTTAAAATACTCCATTATTACGTAAAACACAGTTTGTACCTACTTATTATTTAGTATGTACCTAACTTATTTCATGGCGTTTGAGATTAAAGAATAACATTGTTCGATTTTTTATTTCTTTCCGTTTATTAAGTAGATATATTAAAGTAATATATAACTTTTACTTTTTGAAGAAAAACACGTGTAATAAAAATAAAAGATAACATATAAATCAGTCTGATAGTAGAGTCGTATAACACGACAGTAATGCCGTACCGTGTTTATATTGGTTAATTGCTCAGTCAAGTAGGTAAGTATAGTGGGCTAATGTTGGTAAAAATAACGATAGCAGATAAATATAGCTTGTTATGAACACAAAACGAATAACGAGCGCCATGTAATGATTCGTATACTGCTAAAATTGCAACGATATTTTAAAAAGCATGCTTCATCGCATGAAAAAGAATGTAGCTTACTAGTTTATTTTGGCAATGACCAGCATCACAGCGTTTCGTTTCGTTCAACGTCGAACGTTTTTCAGATCACCATCGCGTGACGAAATTGTAGAATACTAAAACTAAATTAGTTTACCATACGTTGCGGGCGTTCATTATTTATTTATTCAATAACAATTAAGTTACATACAAAATACAATTAGCAATTTGTCCCCCGTTAGGTAGGCGAGTTATGAACTATTAAAAAAAACACAATATTTTATCATATAACATCATATTTTATTGCATTACATTATATTACCACCAAGTTCTTTATTTCTGAAACGTTAAATATTCTCGACCACGTTCCAATACTCGGTGCGTGTTATAACAGATGCGTCAACGATTCTATATAAAGGATAGCGATATAATACTCGGAGCGTGTTTACGTAATCGTTATAACATAGCGTCAAAAATAACACGTTAGAAATAAGCAGCGTATTCCATATAGCTTGTTATGCACAAATAGCCGTTTCGAACAATACTATAGTAGGCAAGTACAGTAGTATACACAGCTTGGACAGTAGCGAGTCAACTTGGCTTGTAAGCAGCTTTGCATGTTGAACGAAGTATAGGCCCAAATTATACAATGCTCCTCAAGACCGTTCCTCAAATGTGTTATCTCAAGACCATCATGAGATTATGCTCGAAAATCAATCGAAAAAAGCGTACTTGAACAAAATGTGGATGCAGATCTATAATTTTTTTCTCGTATTATCAAATAATAAATACTATGTTGTTTTTTCATCGTGACTGATGAAATGTTACATGAATGTAATGTGTACGGTAACTGTCACTAGACCTTAGAGAACGCACTGGCCATTTTACCAATGTCGGAAGAGCTGTCAAAGTTGACATTAAACGCGAAAATTTTCAACACAAATAATAATAAGTAGTAGTAAGAATAGTATCATACAATTACTTAAATAATATGTTGAGAAAACTAATTTATTTGAAAAATGTGATCAAATGCGAATACATAATAATCTTTTTCCTAACCTCAAATAGCAAAGGTGATGATAAAATCATTTCTGCAACCAATTTCTATTCAATTTATAAACAACTCGCTCACGCGAGTCGCTATAATCATTAAAGACTAACTAAACCTAGCCATAAAATTAACGGTAATGGAGATTAACGTACACATCATACTATTATTTCGTTGTCGTATTTTGTGACATCCCGTACAATATTCGAATCCCGTATAGTATTATAATATTTGAAATTGAATAGAAATTGGTTGCAGGAAAATTTTAATCAACACCTTTGCCATTTGAGCTTAGGAATAAGTTTATTTGTTAAGCCATTTGATCACATTTTTCAAATAAATAATATATATCTCATCATATTTTTACCTAGTTGTATGATTATGAACACTATCTATTATTTTTTATGTTTAAATTATCGCGATTAATGTCAACTGTGACAGCTCATCCGACATTTGTAAAATGACCAGTGCGTTTTCTAAGCTCTAGTGTAACTGTCTGACTCGTGAGCTGCCACTCGACTCAAACTGGTGTATACCAGGCATTATGGCCCGGTATTACAGTCGGCCCTCAACTCATTGAGTTTGTTAAACTCAAGATTAATGTTAAGGGGAGATTGAATCCATTTCCGTATTACAGTGCAATATGACATGTCAGTTACTAATTACCACATCGTTATATTATTTCTTATCACATCGTTTTGAAAAAAAAAATATATAGTGTGGGTATTAATAAAGTAATATATGTAGGTATTAATAAATACTTTTTGATAATGTTCTGTATAAATTCTTGTAGAAAAATAATGGCATACTCCGATTTTCAACGCTTATCTTATATTTTTTATAAAATGTAAGGCGTAGTTCAACATATTTTTTTTTAAATTAAAGAAGACAAAAATATCTAGAAAAATATGATTTGACGTTGCATTAATGCTTCAGGTTTAGTAAATAAACCTAAAAAATATATTTTCTATTCAGCGCCATTGCGAAATAAAAGTTTTTTTGGTTTATTAACTTAACCTGATGCATTAATGCAACGTTATATCGTATTTTTCCAGATATTTTTATCTTATTTAATTTATAAAAAATGATAATCTTCTATTATATAGCTTATTTATTATATAGCTTTTTAGAAATTTAAGATAAATGTCAAAAATCGGGGTTCGCTTATTATTTTCCTACAAGAATATATACAGAGCATGATTAAAAAGTTAATGTATTTTTTTCTTTATTACTATCCATACTAGATAGGTTATACTTTTCAAAATGATTCGTTTTGTAGTAATGATGCAAATTAAAATTGAAAAATAGGAACTTTGGCAGCAGTCACCCTCTTAAACACGGGTACCTACATATTGGACGACTCTCATACTCTAAGGTTAACCGGTTTATAAAAGGGATATTGGGTAATAATACTGTTGCATAGAATAATGGCGTATTTCTTGTTTAAAATAGAAAATGTCAAGAGATAATGAATCTCAAGAAAAACTATGGTATTATGTAAACGACATTATTTGCATTAATTGGTGCATTAAATATGCTTCTATGCAACTTTGATTTAATTCAAATTATAAACAGGTTTTCAATTTTTAATGGATAACATGGACATTTTTGATTTTGTGTCATCGAATGCATAATAATGCTATAAAGGAAAAACAGCGAAAGTAAATGTAAATATATATTAATTGACGTTATTAATTGATATTTTATTTACGGAAATCTTTGACATGTTTCAAATTAAAACTAAAATTATACTTATATTATTAATTATTAAGGGTACAATTATACACACTTATAGCCTCTACAAGTAAATACAATACATAATGTAACTATCACAATCGATTCAACTATTTGAAAAAAAAATACTAAAGCTGTTATACCTCTCTAATAACTTTTAATTGACATTTCTTCCCCATCCTCTCTCCTTCCACAACCTCCATCTACTTACATTCTTTGTTACTGTGTATTTACATTTAATAATGTTAGAAAAATATAAATAATTTTCCTGATTTCGTAAAAACAAAAACATTATAAGTATTTTTAGAATCGTCTACTTCATAATGTGATTATTAATTATTTTTCCATTTTCTATTCCGCAACAGTTTACGAAAAATCCATTATTGTGATAAAAAAAGACATACATTCAAGGGTGAAACTCGTTGTGGAATGAAAGTAAATTTGATAAATATACATGTTGTGGCCCTGGCGAAATAAAAATTGGTAATATTGGTTCTGGACGATAATGCCCGACTCGGACTGTACATTTTGAAGCAATTGGTCGGGTTGGGATTTGGGATAGGACAAGAGAAATTTGTCACCAGGAACTGAGATCGACTTACCCAGGTAGTCGGCAAAGCACCGGATGTTGCCTTCCGCTTTTCTCGACCAGAGCTTCTTAAATAATTCTTCTTGAATGGTACACAACACTTAGTGGGAAATGTAAAAGTTTTTATCGAAAATATGAAAGGCGAAATAACAACGTGTCTGACACTAGTGAAAAAATGTAACCAACTAAAACCAAATGAATGTTCCTTTTATTTGAAAATGTTACGAATTATTTGAATTGTTTATAATGCATATTCCGAATTGTGGGTAGGTACTTTCATCTTTGGGCGGCGATGGGCGACGTCTGGTCTCAGCGTGGTAATAATAAGCCAAGGATGAAATATGGGTAGATTGGATCTTAAACGTCCGAACAATACATATAATATATACATACATACCATCGCGCCATGTCCCTCACGGGGTAGGCAGAGAGAATCGAATGCTACATTTTACTGTCATGACACACATTCATCGCTCCGTCAACATTCATACATCGTCTTATACATGTTCGTCTGTTGTTCACATATCCTCCTTTCAGAATATCGTTTACATGGTCGTATACGTGAGTAGATTTACATGGTCGTTTACATTATCGTTAACATGAGTAGACAGATGAGCACCCAGAGTTGTAAAATGAAGACAGTGGGATAAGGGTATGAAAAGGGGGATAAGCCAGCTTCAGAAAAGGCAGGACGATGATATTGTATCCGTCACTGCTAGTGGATGTCTAAGAAAAATCCAAAGGGATGATAAAGGACAACTATAAGGTCCGAATGCTGAGTCTTACCTAAATAATAAATTCTAAATACTAACCACGTTTTTTCTATGAGAATTGCATTGCAGAGACATTTCTAAATACTTAGCACATGCGCATCGGCGTAAACTAACATTTGCGAATTGTCAAAAAGTAAGGTTGATAGCGAGGAACCTTACGAGTGGTTTAATACTAAAATACGAGATTTTTTCGGTGGATGATGATTTTATCGGCTTCGTTGAATATGTATTTGGCATAGAATTATAATGTGCAGAAGTCGTGTGTAGTACAAATTTCGAATTCAAATGTACCTATGACAAGTTTTTTTTACATGTGTGTGTGAGGCGGTAGATTGGTCTACGTATTATGTAGGTGTGCGTATCGGTAGGTGTACGTATACGGCCGAGCGAGTAAAATTCGTCTGTTTCAGCGTAGTTTTAGTTGGCATACATTCATTGCGCTGACTAGGTATCTGTATCATATATAATCTAAGGTATTTGGTAATTTTGTCAAATCAAATATCAAACAGAGTATTCAGCTTTCTATGGACTTTCTAAGTCCATAGAAAGCTGAATATAGCTGATAAGTTGTTTCAGTCAAGATATGTAATTAAAATGAACAAATTCAACGGTGACTTCACAAAACCCAGATATAGAATAAATGATGTAACGTGAAAAACCTGAGGTGATAAAAAATAATGCTAGTTTATTTTAACTCGGTTTATAATGTTTGTCATGTTTGAACTATTTTAAGATTCCCAAGAAAACACGTTTTTCGTGAGTCCAACTGACTTTTGCCATTTACATAGCGAATTAACGAAATTTAATGGATTTTGTAGAAAAAAAACGACTCTAATTATTCAGTCATCGAATCCGGTGTAAAACTCATAAATAAATTATCACATGAGTCGCCTAACGCACGAGGTTTAAAGCTATTTGATCATGGTTCAAATAGTGCAAAGACCCATTTAATTCATTCACTATTCGTTACTCATTCTACTCTTTTGTACCCATGGACATATACTTACTGAATAAGGGACAGTTTAGGAGAGAAGTGTGTGTAGTTGATTGGACTTATCTGTTTCCATGGACATATTCTTAGTGATTAAGGGATAGTTTAGGAGAGGTGTGTGTGATTCACTGAACCTATCCATTTTCATGGACATATTCTTATTGAATAAGGGATAGTTTAGGAGAGGTGTGTGTGATTCATTGGACTTATCCGTTTCCATGGACATATATTCTAATTGAATAAGGGACAGTTTAGGAGAGACGTGTGTGTGGTTCATTGGACTTATCCGTTTCCATGGATATATTCTTATTGAATAAGGGATAGTTTAGGAGAGACGTGTGTGTGATTCATTGGACTTATTCGTTTGCATGGACATATTCTTACTAAATAAGGGACAGATGTGTGTGTGGTTCATTGAACTCATCTGTCTCTGTCTCCATCCTTATTCAGGAAATACGAATATGTGGCGTTCGTTTCATGACTGTTCTATTTAATTTAATATCTAAATTTATCTAAATTTCTAATGGTTATTTAGGCAAAATAAACAAATCAAGTATTTTGTAATTTTAGGACACTGGCTAGTTTCGATTTTCCAGTGACCATTTTCAACACCGTCACTGGATGATGAGGAATTTAATTGATGTAAAAAAATTTAAGGCCTATTATATCGATTTGTTCAACAATATCAACAAATATTTGAATATTTATTAGGTAATATTTGATAATTCAAATCAATTATAGGTTGAGTGTTTGCTCCCACAGATGTCGGTGTTTTATTGAAATAATGGTGTGCTACGATACGGCTAATTAATCGATTAAATATTACATGTTTTTCGTGTTTTTTCATAGATGTCGTCATGTTTGCATTATAATATTTAAATCATGCATATTCATTAAATACGGATGTTATTGCTATGGGAGTTTTAACGTTAAATATAATATTTAATCACGTGTAAAATAAATTTAATTTAAATTCTATGTTGTAGGATTCATAATTATTTGAAATATCTGTCCCAATAAAATCAATGAAGAGTGTGAATTTGGATGTAGTGATTATATTTACCAAACAAGTATATATTTATTTATTTAACTTTTTGTACATAATATAAACAAAAATAATGCACAATGGTAGGCTTATTGCCATTAGGCAATTTCTTCCAACCAACCAGATTACAGAGTGACAGAATTATACATGTACATAAACAAAAAATTAAAGCTACAAAAGAACAAACCTCTCTGAGTCGTCTTTCTTATGACTGAGGGTCGTGATTCCTAACAGATGGAGCCAATACAAAGTTCATGTAGGCCACTTCGTCTACATAATAAGTATTTTCTTTGACATAATACGTATTTTATTTGACAAAATAAATATTTTCTTTGACACAATAAGTATTTTCTTCTTCAAAATATTTTATCCTCCTTCTACATAATAAGTGTTTTCTTCGACATAATAAGTATTTTATTCGACATAATAAGTATTTTCCTCGACATAAGTATTTTCTTCGACATAATACTTTATCCATCTTCTATATAGTAAATGTTATTTTCGACATAATAAGTATTTACTTCGACATATTAAACGTGTTCTTCTACATAATATTTTATCCTTTTTATAGATAAGTTTTTTTTATTCACAAACTTTTTATAATCTCAATAGAGACGAAGTTGGGATATTATAGAAGAACCAGGTACTCAAGACACCTACAGGGCTTACGCACTGTCATCGGCTGGTTTATGTGATCATTTTATGCGCTTGCGCAACGTTCACCAATTATACGATCTTATTGAGTTCCCTTATCAATTTAGTTTTTGTAAGTTCTATATATTTGAATAATGTGTAACAATTCAACTGAAAATAAGACATTATTACTATTGCCATCTATGAAGTAACGAAAAAAACCTTTTTTGGAACGCCATCTATCGAGAAATTGGTTTATTTGGTATATGCAATTAAATTAGCATATGCAATTAAAAAATATTCGATTTACATAATAAGTGTTTTCTTCTACATTAAAATTGTATTCTTGTCGGCCTTCGTGGCTCAGTTGGTTGGGTATGTGACTGCTGATCCAAGGGTCCCGGGTTCGATTCCCGGTGGAGACACAGTTTTTAATTGTGTTTTCAGTCTGGATCTGTGAGACGATTAATATCGTAAGTCTCCAGAATGTGGCAACTTGTTATTGGGTGCGTGTTCAATAAATATTTGACATAGTACCTGTTAGTTGCCCGAGAATCAATAATAAATATCGAATATTTTTATTATTGCATATGCGCAAACATCAATATAAAAATATTCGATTCGAATTCGAATTCGAATAATAAAAATATTCGATTACTTACACATTGGTACAAGTAGGTAAATAAGACAAAAATGACCTTATAAGTCTGGCGCAATTCAGGGGTGACTTCTATGCGAAAAATGCATTGTCACCTCAGATATAAGAATTGTAGCTTTCATTATTTACAAAAAAACCAATTCTCTCAATAGATGGCGTTCCAATAAAATAAATAAAAATAATAAGATTGTTGTTCATAATTTCACCCATAGATGGCTGTAGTAAAAATTCCTTATTTTCAAGCGAAAAGAATTTCAGTATTACAATATATAGAACTTTCAAAATTGAATTGATAGGGATCTCATTAAAAGGCATAATTGGTGAACGTTGCGCAAGCGCATAAAGTGATCACGTAAACCAGCCGATGACAGGTCGTAAGCCCTGTAGGTGCCTTGATTTCCCGGTTCTCCTACAATAAATATTCCAACTTCGTCTCTATTGAGATAATTAAAAATCTGTTAAATAATAAATAAATAAGTGTTTTCTTTTACATAATAAAATACATTATGGGGTTAAAAAAAAGGAAATTAAAAAGAAATACCAATATAACTATTGAATGTTTAGTAGGTACAATTATCAAAATGAGACAATACAAAGGTTGAGAAGAATTACCCCAATAACTAGGCACAAGAATTAATAGTAATTACCTAAGTGACTAGATTTTAAGGTGTAGAAAATAACATTTAACGTATTTTAGATGAATTAATGAAGGTATAAAAGGTTAAAAAAAACAACTTTCAAGTATTTGATATTAATTAATGTAAGTATTTAAGGTGTAGAAAAATAACATTAACGAATTTTCGATTATATGAGGGCCCAAAGACGGATATTTGCGAGCTGTCGCCTGCATTTGTGGACTATCTTGGAGCCCTCGACCTGAGTGTGTGATCGTATTTTGTTTATATTTAATTGTGTGTTTGTTGGTTTGATTTTGATGTATTCACTAAGATTAATTAATGTAGGTCTACGACAAATACCGCCATTTTTTCTGATTATTTGTTATAAAATTGTGTTTCTTTCTATTTAATGAAGTAAGAAATTGGAACATAAGTTGTTCCAATTATGAAATGTTTATGAAAATTTGACATTTGAGAAAACAGATGATCCAATAAGATGTGAATTAGAACGGTGAATAAATTATAAATTTTGATTTATATGATTATGGCAACGAATAGTCTAAAAATACTAATAAGGCCATACGAAATAAGGCAATAAATACATATACTATTTCTCAAGTGTCTAATTTGCATATTTTAAATACGTTGCTAAATCTTCAACATTTCCATGTACATCTTGATCTAGAATTAAGTTTTATTAGGTCTTTTAATGGATACAAAAATGTTAAGGACTTTTGTAAAAGTAAGTGTTGAGTGAAAGGTCTAGAGACAGATCCAAGTGTTGGTGACAAAAAGTATAAGAAATGAGAGACTGCAATGTCTCCCCAGAAGATGCACAGGACAGAACAGAGTGACGGGGATGAACCAACAAGACAAACCCAATAACCACGTGGGAATAATCATTACCTAGGACAGGAAAACTAAGTAAAAATTAGTAAACGGATGTATGCTGATGAGAATGTGCTATTGGCAGACCGTGCTGAAGATCTGAATTGCTTAGTAAATGTGACATATGAAAGCTGTTTTCATATGTCACATTTTGAGGCTTTTGAAAATGGTGATAGTATAAAAGATAAGAAGAAGTACAACAAGTAGAAGTGGTAGTACCGAAGCTTCGAATGCTGGACTGAGTAGTGAAAAAAGCAAATATAGATTGAAAAGCCAAAGATAGATAGATATGTATTACAACAGTAAAAAAATGAACAATAAGATCAAATTGAATAATATGTGGATGAAAGCAACATAAGGCAAGGCAGACCAAGGCAACAGATGTCGCCGAGATAGCCGCTACTCTGAAGTAGAACTGAGTGGGACATGTTACCAGATACTCTGATGGCAGATGGACCTGATGAGTCCTGGAGTAGTTTCCGAGACAGATAAGGAAAAGCGTGGGACGTCCTCAGACACGGTGGATAGATTGTATCAAAAGAATGGCAGAG
Source organism: Molanna angustata (assembly GCA_963576475.1). NCBI lineage: Eukaryota > Metazoa > Arthropoda > Insecta > Trichoptera > Molannidae > Molanna > Molanna angustata. Next base: position 13,526,385 of record OY754986.1, on the reverse strand, counting down.
AGTCATTGGATGCGATGTGCCCAGGAAAAGGAGGAGCGGAATAACAGGGGGGAGGCTTGTGGACGCAGACAGGGATGATGAGGATGACGAATATTTGTATTTAGGAATGTTTCAAAGGGAAGGACGGCCAGAAAAGGATGTCGAAATATCGTTATGTCATGAAACAGGGTAATGAGGCACTAACGCCAGACTTTCAAATGTATCAAAAAATAAATAACTTTACCTATCCCACGTACCTAGACAAATAAAGAAGTACCTAGATTAAATTTTAAAAATTTACTAGAGTATACATATTCATATATTATTTTATGTGCTCTCAGATCATACTGTGGTAACGCATCGGATTTCTTCACCCTTAGCGACGGAGCGATCGAATACGTCAGGAACCTGGACTTAAACATCTGACAAGCAGGAATCTTGACCCTGCGCTCAACTTTAACATAATAATATCTATATATATTACTATAATCATAATATTCTAATTTGTGATGTACTGTGCTGCCATACGATAAATAATAATTCTACAAAATAAGCAATGACAGATAACAAATTTAGGCAAGCTCTTAACGCATACAACTTGACCTTTGAGATGCCACAAGACCCATGAAAGCAGAAATAATGCAGCTGAAATGAGATCTCAGAGTATACTATTTAGCAAGACGATGTAAAACAGGGTTAAAAGTGGGAAAAATAAGACAAATTAATGAAAACAAAGATGTCATCAATAAAATGAAAGTGACAAAATTGAGATGGTTTGACCAGATGAGAAGAATAGATGAAGAACTTTTAACAAAGAAATTTGTGCCAAGAGAGGTGTGTGACGTTCGGTTCTCTCTGCCTACCCCAAATAGAGAACCGCCAACTATGTGTAGATATTGTTTTTTTAATAAAAAAAAATGAATATGTCCTTGTTCAACAAGTACATATACATCTTCCTACGTTCCCTGAAATAAGCAAAATTCTTGTGCTATAAGTGAACGAAATCGGTCGAGGCAGGATTCGAACTCGCGACCAGTGGACTAGCCAAGCGCGCTAACCGCTCTGCCATGGACCCATCTAAATTATTATTATTATTGTACATATAATAATTTATTAATATATTGATTATTGTACATATTTATTACTTACATACATACATACCATCACACCAAGTCTCTCACGGGGTATGCATAGAGAACCGAACGCCAATTATTTCTATCTTGACACACATTCATCGCCTCATCGACATTCATACATCGCCTTATACATGTTCGTCTGTTGTTCACGCTTCTAACATTTCCGTCTTTCAAAATACCGTTCACATGGACGTGCTATCCCTTCCTTGGGCGGCCCCGACTTCTCATTCCATTCCTGTCCGCAAAGTATATTTTCTTCGTCAGGCGTTCCTCATTCATTCTCCCCATGTGGCTAAACCATCTCAATGTGTTCTCTTTTTCATTCTATTAATGACAACTTTCTTTATCTTACATTCTTTCCTTATATCCTCATTTCTGACCCTGTCATAAATCGTTTTATTACAGATTCCTCTTAGCGATCTCATTTCAACTTATTATGAACTAACTTAAACAATATGATAAATATTACTATTCGATATTATTTTTAATTTATATATTGCCGTTTAATGATTTATTAATACTTACTTATCTTAAGTGTGGGTATATAAATCTCTTGTGTCAACAATATATAATCTAACAATGCAAATTAGTTTTGTTTTGATAATAAAAACTTAATAGTTTTATAATTAACACATACAAAAATAAATAACAGAAAACTTCAGATTAAAACTGCTTTTCTTTTTTTTTGGAACTAAACAAGATGGCATCTTTATGAGGGTTACGCCACGTTCGATTGTCAAAAGATTAATTAGATTTGTCAGTATATAAATTATATTATTGACTTTTTTTGACTGGCAACATATTTGCATTATGTATCAATCTTTGAATTAATTAGTGAATTTATAACTTTTGATAATAAAATTCATAACACGAATACAAAAAATATGACAAAAAACGTACGCTTACATATTAGTAACATTAGAAAATAGTTTTTTTCGTCTGTTATTTCAGAACGATTAAATAGTGATATATTGAAATCGAAAGTATCATTAGTTTGTTATATTTCCTAATCAAAAATCTTTCGCGATTCATTGTAAAGTTTTCAAATTAATAAAAAAAAATGGAACGGGGGGGGGGGGAGGTAACTATTTTAATAGCTATAAATATTTTATACATTGTGTGTGAGGATCAATGATTTTAAATGGAAAACTTTCAATTTTTTGTAATGATAATTACTTTCATAAAATAATTAGGTAAATCGAATATTTTTACTCTTCACTAACCCAAGGGGATAAAGTGGGGAGTTTCGCAATTTTTAAGGCTATTTTTTTATTGCAGATTATAAACTAGTATCATGTTGAGATAGTATTCTGAAAGTTTCATCACAATGTATCTGTGTGTATGCTATGTGCTGTGTGCTGCGTGCTATGTACGGCGTGTATATTTTACTTTATCGATTAAAGACTAAAGTACCTACTCATTCGATTCTTTTCAAATTTTGCATATATGTACATATTTGTAATACTAGCTTAGACCCCATTAGATTTTGAAGGATATCTGAATACATCAGAGATGCCACTAATTTGTCAAAAAGCGTCTGAAGTCACACTTTCTATCCACATAAACACAAATTAACGTCTTTTTCCCTTTATCCCTCTTCCTTTCTCCTCTCCTATCCTCCATCGAATAAGCATAGTGTATCTATCTGATGTTTTTTTTTATTCTTATTTTTGTTCTTATTTAAACATATATTATTTTTTTTTGTTTTTTATATTTATTTTGTATTTTAAATTTATGATTTATATATATATATATACATATATATATATATATATATATATATATATATATATATATATATATATATATATATATATATATATATATATATATATATATATATATATATATATATATATATATATATATATATATATATATATATATATATATATATATATATATATATATATATATATATATATATATATATATATATATATATATATATATATATATATATATATATATATATATATATATATATATATATATATATATATATATATATATATATATATATATATATATATAAATCATAAATTTAAAATACAAAATAAATATAAAAAACAAAAAAAAATAATATATGTTTAAATAAGAACAATGTTTGCGCATATGCAATAATAAAAATATTCGATTACTTACACATTGGTACAAGTAGGTAAATAAGACAAAAATGACCTTATAAGTCTGGCGCAATTCAGGGGTGACTTCTATGCGAAAAATGCATTGTCACCTCAGATATAAGAATTGTAGCTTTCATTATTTACAAAAAACCAATTCTCTCAATAGATGGCGTTCCAACAAAATAAATAAAAATAATAAGATTGTTGTTCATAATTTCACCCATAGATGGCTGTAGTAAAAATTCCTTATTTTCAAGCGAAAAGAATTTCAGTATTACAATATATATAACTTTCAAAATTGAATTGATAGGGATCTCATTAAAAGGCATAATTGGTGAACGTTGCGCAAGCGCATAAAGTGATCACGTAAACCAGCCGATGACAGGTCGTAAGCCCTGTAGGTGCCTTGATTTCCCGGTTCTCCTACAATAAATATTCCAACTTCGTCTCTATTGAGATAATTAAAAATCTGTTAAAAAATATTTTTTCGTGTTACATACATTAGAAGCTAATTTAGTGTGCATTTTTGCGTAAATCCGTATACCCAGGCTATACAAGGGCCTTAAAAGACGATCCGTCATCGGCTGGCTTACGTGATCACTTTATGCGCTTGCGCAACGTTCACCAAGTATGCCTTCTTATTGAGTTCCCTAATAAATTTAAGTTTTGAAAGTTCTATATATTCCAATAATGTGTAACAATTCACCTGAAAATAAGGAACTACATATACTATTGCCATCTATGAAGTAACGAAGAAACCTTTTTGTGACGCCACCTATTGAGAAATTAGTTTATTTGTAAGGAAAAAAACCAATGTTTGCGAATATGCAATTGAAAAACGAGTGGGTTGTGGCCAACGCTAAACTCTTCACTAACAATTCATTCTATAAAGTATTCAAATTTTTTATGGAAAATATTCAGCATTTTCGTGGAAAGAGTTTGTTAAATTATTTTTTATTCATTTTTTTATTATGTAAACTTGATAATTACTCAATACCATTTTATTAAAGTGATGTGCTTTTATACCGATTTGAAAATAAAATTTTCGATATTTAAGTTTCCTGAGCTTGGGGTCACTTTGAAATATTTGACAGTTTAAAAATTGAGAAACAGTATTAAGGGGGGGACTGCTGCCAACGTACCTATTTTTTCAATTTGAATTTGCGTTATTACTACAAAACGAATCATTTTGAATAAAATAACCTAGTTAGTTTGGATATTAATAAATAAAAACATACCTTAATTTTTTAATTATGTTCTGTATATATTCTTGTAGGAAAATAACAAGCATACCCCAATTTTTGACATTACTTTTGACATTCCTTATTTTCAGGTGAATTGTTACACATTATTGGAATATATAGAACTTTCAAAACTTAAATTTATTAGGGAACTCAATAAGAAGGCATACTTGGTGAACGTTGCGCAAGCGCATAAAGTGATCACGTAAGCCAGCCGATGACGGATCGTCTTTTAAGGCCCTTGTATAGCCTGGGTATACGGATTTACGCAAAAATGCACACTAAATTAGCTTCTAATGTATGTAACACGAAAAAATATTTTTTAACAGATTTTTAATTATCTCAATAGAGACGAAGTTGGAATATTTATTGTAGGAGAACCGGGAAATCAAGGCACCTACAGGGCTTACGACCTGTCATCGGCTGGTTTACGTGATCACTTTATGCGCTTGCGCAACGTTCACCAATTATGCCTTTTAATGAGATCCCTATCAATTCAATTTTGAAAGTTATATATATTGTAATACTGAAATTCTTTTCGCTTGAAAATAAGGAATTTTTACTACAGCCATCTATGGGTGAAATTATGAACAACAATCTTATTATTTTTATTTATTTTGTTGGAACGCCATCTATTGAGAGAATTGGTTTTTTGTAAATAATGAAAGCTACAATTCTTATATCTGAGGTGACAATGCATTTTTCGCATAGAAGTCACCCCTGAATTGCGCCAGACTTATAAGGTCATTTTTGTCTTATTTACCTACTTGTACCAATGTGTAAGTAATCGAATATTTTTATTATTGCATATGCGCAAACATTGGATTTTTTTCCTGTCGGGAGTCAAAGATATTTTTTAACAGATTTTTAATTATCTCAATAGAGACGAAGTTGGAATATTTATTGTAGGAGAACCGGGAAATCAAGGCACCTACAGTAGGTGGAGGGGGAAATCAAGGCACCTACACCTACAGTAGGTGCCTTGATTTCCCGGTTCTCCTACAATAAATATTCCAACTTCGTCTCTATTGAGATAATTAAAAATCTGTTAAAAAATATCTTTGACTCTCGACAGGAAAAAAATCCAATGTTTGCGCATATGCAATAATAAAAATATTCGATTACGAAAAAATATTGTATATCACCTGATATGTGATATACATAATTTTTTTTGTGCAAAAATAGGTTAAATTTAGAGTTTTTTTAAATAGCAAGAATAGTTATTAAAATATTATAATAATAAAAAACTCAGCCGGTAGATTTTCATATTCTCTTTCGATTGAAGTAAAAATCTACTTCATAAGGCCTTGTAGTTTTTTAGTTACGTACAATAAAAAAATAAAATAGGGTTTTACTTAAACTAATTTTACAAGAAAAGTATTGAACAAATTCGAAAAACTCATGCAATGAATAAAGATGTACATACAATTACTGTTCCTTATTTCAAAGACTTATCTTTTGAGGGTACTGGGGGAATTATTTTCAAAATACTATAGACTGTTAAATGAATATATGGACGTCATAACAAAACTATAGTAAAAAATATCAACGCACGATAGCAAACATAAGCATAAAACCCCTTAATTACGTTTCTTTTGTTTTAAAACTTTTATCAATAACAATAATTGAAAAACAAATATTTTATCAACAAAACATACTTAAAGCACTAACTTCCGAATTCTATTTTATCTTATGTTTCTATGTATGTTCAATTTTAACAATCCTATATAAAATGTATACAATGCTCATGTCAATACGTTGATTTTCGAAAAACAAAACTCAATCAAATCTCCTATCAACGTTCATAGGCAGATAAAAACCGTTTTTTTTTAAATTCATTTAAGGTAGTCATTTGAACAATATATAGGTACTGACTTACTTACAAAACAAAAAAGCGAGATTTTTCAAAATAATATTTTTGTAAATAACATGACACGTTTTTAACAATCTCTTTTATTATCTTAAAAAAAACGAGTGGGTTGTGGCCAACACTAAACTCTCCACTACACAATGAAGCTTCCCTGCTAATATTACACTCTAATATCAATATGAAATCAAATATGTAACTAAACATTGCTAAACATAAAAATTCTCCTATATATTTTTCATACAAAATATCGATTAATAGAAACATAATTATTGAAAGGATATATATTTTTCTTTTAAGGTTGGCAAACTCTGAATGCAGTTTTGTAAAAATTCTTTTTTTTGCATGAATAATTCAAATAAAATGAAAATATCTCAAATTTCCAGGTCGTGAGAGCATTTTTAAAGTTTTACCAGATGAAATCATAGAGAAATAATTAACTGTTGTCTATGGAAAACTAATCAGCTCTAAGTTTATGTACTTCACACATATGGTATCAATATGAAGTTCATCAGTCATTTGGTTTGGGCTGTACAGAGGACACAAATTTTCAAATTTGTGTACGGCATACACACAAAAACATCACGATGAAACTCAAAGTATACACTCTCTACATGATACCCATTGAGAAATTAGTGTAAAAAAATACGCTTAAAAATTGTGAAATCATGACTCTCCACTATTCCATAGTTGGTAGTGGAGAGTAAAAACACTGAAAAAATCAATTCACAAATCATTCGAGTAATTGACGTGTTAATTTATCGTGTGAATATAATATTTAATATCATACAACAAAATCCAAATTGATAAATACAAGAACATACAAATAAGAATTGAATTGATCCGTTCCAGGCATTTGTGCAAAACAAATAAATTAAAAACGTTATGATTTATGTTATTTCATCATAAAATATTGATTAGGTACTCACAATTTTAGCTGAAGCCATTTTGAATATGATGTCACGGCGGTGTATAGATAAAGACTGAATTATCAATATTGATAGAGGCTCTTTTATATTTATGCCTAAAATTTGAATGCAATTAAGTAGCGGATTTGGACAATGTTGCGAATTCAACGGTGAATCCAAATCGTGTTACAAATATCTGCATACAAAATAACGCATTAATGCAACCCTCAATAAAATTTTTATGCAGCTTCAAATATATAAATATAAATGTTGACATAGTGTAGCGGTTTAGATTGATAGCGATTTTTCTTGAATGAGAAAAAAAACAAAAAAAAAAAAAAAAAAAGAGTGGGTTGTGGCCAACGTTAAACTCCTCACTAACAATTCATTCTATAAAGTATTAGTAAATTCTGTATGGAAAGTTTTCAGCATTTTCATGAATTGAGTTGGTTAAATATTTTTTTATTTAAATATTTTAGTATGAAAACTTGATAACTCTTCAATGCCATTTTATGAAAGAGATGTGCCTTTTTATCAATTTGATAATATAAATTTCAATTTTTAAGTTTCCTGAGTTTGGGGTCACTTTGAAATATTTGACAGTTAAAAAAATTGAGAAGCACTATTCATATATCGTTCAAAATCTAATGGGGTCTAAGCGAGTATTAGATATACATATTTGCAAAATTTGAATAGAATCGAATGAGTACTTTAGTCTATAATATAATCGATAAAGTAAAAATAAACACGCCGTACATAGCACACTGCACATAGCACACTGCACACAGCACATAGCACACACACACACACACACACACACAGATACATTGTGATGAAACTTTCAGAATACAATCTCAGCATGATACTAGTTGATAATATGCAAAAAAATAGCCTTAAAAATTGCGAAATCATAGCTCACCACTATATCCCCTTGGGTTAGTGAGGAGTAAAAAGATGCTGATGATCCATACAAACATATTAATTCACTCATTTATTTAATTTGTGTAATTGTTTATACTTAAAAAATAAAAAAAAACAACAAACTTTGTAATACTTTAACTTTACAACTTGCAAATAAGTTATATCTCTTTCGAGCATGCGCTCATCGTCAGTAACCTTTTATTGCTAACTTAAAAACTAAAGACAAACTCTTAACTACTGTGGAAGGGGTGGAGGTAATACAAAGTATTACAAAGTTTGTTATATTTTTATTTTTTTAAAAATGTACTTCTACAAAGTTACTCACGCCAAGTTTGAAGGACTTTTTTAAAGCCTTACCACCTAAAGTTTTTATTTTTATCGTTATATATTCCTTCGCGTTTATCTATCTATTGAAATAAAAATTATTGCGATCGGCCAGGGACAGTACTTGTAAACAAATATCAAAATAAATGTTAAAAAATGAGATAAAAAATATAATACGTACGTGAAGTGAAAACATCGGACCCATTTTAAATAGATGGGTCAATGGCAGAGTGGTTAGCGCGCTGTGCTTAGTAATCCAGTGATCGCAAGCTCGAATCCTACCTCGACCGATTTCGTTCACAAGTATAGCACAAGTATTTATGCTTATTTTAGGGAATGTAGGAAGATTTATATGTACTTTTTTGACAAGGACATATTCATTATTTTTATAAAAAAAAATATTGAGCGTACGGAGGAGCGTGAAATTTGGTATAGTTTTTAAAGGGGTGCAGAAAGCCAAAATTAATTGAAATTATAAACACATTAAATTAATTTAAATTATAAATACATTAAATTTATTAAAAAAAAATCAAAAAATACCAAACTATAGATTGTTTACTTTCAACCTGCCAATTGTTGTCAATGTCAAACACTTAATTTCAAACGTAGTTGTTTTATAATATAACAAAGATACAGACTATGTTAACGAAAATATACTTAAACAATAATAAAATTAATTTGCAGTACCTACGTGAAGAGAAAATGTTGTACCCCTTGATCAGTATATGACTTTCCAAATTAAATTTTTTAATGAATTATGGCGCTTTCACTAGTCTCAATAATTGGGTGGAATGTCACGTAAGTTACAGAAGAAAATTAAGTTAAATATTAAATAAATTATCTCATAACAAAAAGATGAGTTTGTGAAATACTTAGATAAAAAATCCTGAAGGAAATAATTCTAACAAATAAAAAGCACAAATACATACAACATAACAGACGATAACATTAAACTAGCTCACCTTAGCACAGGCTGTGCCTAGTGTGAGGGGGGTAGTAACAAAAAATGCTAACAAAAGGAGATAGACAGTTAAAAAAGTCTTCTTCGATGACGCTAGAGCCCTAAGCCTCCCTCAGCAAGCGCGTCCAACTTCCCTTGTCACTAGTTGCCGTCCTCCAGTTAGGCACTTGGATAAGCTATTCCAAGTCCCTCTTTACAAAATCCTTCCACCTCAGCCTTGGTCTTCCAACCCTCCTTTTTCCTACCGGATCTCCAAATAGGGGACCTTCTTTTGGGGAGCCGTGTCTTTGGCATTCTTTGTACATTGCTCGCCCGTTTCAATCTATTCAACCTTATATGAGTTGAGATATGTGGGGCCTGATAAATGGTGTACCTAAACTTCATCATCACGCCGGATTCTCCATGATCCATCTTCTGAAACGGGTCCACAGATCCTCAGCAGGTTTTTTCCCTCAAATGAGACCAACATATCTGCCATTTTCACTGCTAAGGTCAGTGCCTCGTAGCCATACGTTAATACATTTCTGACTATGGTTTTGTAAAGGGTAATTTAGTATTCCTGTGCACGCTGCGAGACTTAGACATTGCTAGTACGTTTTTTGGCAGCCGTGAGATCCTTCTTCTTGTCTCATTTGGCATTCATTATTTTTCTGTCATTCCATTAAAACAAGTACTTTTTCCATTAAACTCCGCGTTTTGGGTTTAGAAACCTGTGAATCTATTCAATTTTAAAGTACCACTCACTAAAAATATAGAAAGCCGCTCTGTTAATCTTCCTTCAGCCATCTTAAAAGCGGTTTTATATGACCGATGCTTTGTTGTGAGTGGTCCAATTGGAAGTGGAATGCACCGCGTCCAGATGTCCGCAGTGCTCAAAGCAAGAGCACTTTAACTATAGGACTGAAAACAGCTTTGTTTCGTAGAGCGGCACATAACTTAATTATCAGCGCCCTTTGGAATGATATTGAATCCTTGAACGCCGCAATATGAAATCCCCTTTATTAATATTTTCTCTCCACTGCTGGATGTAGGCCTCTTCGAAATATTTCCATTCGTGTTTTTTGGGTTTTTCGGACCAATCTTTCAGCGACGGGGACAATATCATCGGCCCACCCTTTCTGAGGCTGGCCTATTTTCCTTTTCATATCCCATTATCTCCATTTCAGAATTCCGAGTGCCCATTTGTCCATTCCCTGTCTTGCAACACGACTTGCCCTGTGCTTTTTTTAGCTTTTTCCATCTATTAATAATGTTGGTTTGCTGTTAGTAGGATGACCTGTTGATTTTCCAATAGGCTAACAGGTTTTATTACTCGGTTTTAAGGTATTGTAAGACGATCTATGGACTATGGATTTGATAAAATATCTCATATTGGATTTACAGCACAGAACTCAAAAGTAAACGCTGCGAGTTGAATAATTTAACTACTGAATACCTAATTAACATCTGGTGACTATATTATTATGTAACGTTGTTCAAATTAATTTTATCTACTAGTGACTCGCTAACTAAAATTCCTGGCGTTTCATGTGTTGATTAATAATTTGGAAATATAACTTTTAAGAGAATGTTGAAAATAATTTTTGATAAACATTGGTGATAAGGTATATATTTCCTTTTTTACGGCTATCAAGTTTGGTTCATTATATTCAAAATCGATATTTGCTTAATTTATTTTTTATATTCATTCGAAGATTTTGGTATTGTATAGAAATTCAGGAAAAAAATAAATCTCCTTCCGTAATCCATGATTTTCTCCTTTTTGTTTAATCTTTGTATTTGCGTGTATTTTTTTATTATCATTGGCAGGTAGTTTTTTTTTACTTATTCCTAAAACTAAATTGTGAATATAATATAAACTTATGTTACTAAAACTTACATATTTTTGAAAAAAAAAATTTTTTTGTTACATCTATAGGTATGTAAAGAAGAGGTATATAGAAAGGATATAATCATATAGGTTAGTTTTTATTGACAAGGTAGATTATACTTTTTGACATGATATTTGAAAATAATGGAAATAAAGTGAATGTGGAAAATAACATTACAATACCAATACACTACACATCTACTTATACTTCGTTCACAGTATGTACATGCAGCTCGGATGTGAAATCTATTGCCAGAGAGTATCAGAGATGCCCCTAGTTTGATAGCATTCAAAAAGCATCTCAAGTCACACTATTTATCAACATAACCACAAACTAACGTCTTTTTCCCTTCGTCCCTCTATCCTTTTCCCTCGCCTATCCCCTATCCAACGAACATAGGTCCAAATGCAGAGTCCTACCTAAATACTAAATTCTAAATACTAACCATGTTTTCATTGCACAGTCGCTCACTTAAGTTAGGAGATCACGTGGCTTCCTAACAAGAGGATGCTACGACAAGAATTGCATTGCAGAAACATATCTAAATACTTAGCGCATGCGCATCGGTGTAAACTAACATTTGCGAATTGTCAAAAAGTAAGGTTGATAGCGAGGAACCTTACAAGTGATTTAATACTAAAATACGAGATTTTTTCGGTGGATGATGATTTTATCGGCTTCGTTGAATATGTATTTGGTAATTTTGTCAAATCAAATATCAGAGTATTCAGCGATTCATATGAGATGCCGAAAATTCGGTGGAATTTCAAAAAAATCGTGATATCGAGCTGTCAGTGTGAAGTTGGTTACATATGTTTGTGTTGTTATAGAAAAAAAAAAACATTTTTAACGTCAAATGTCAGAAAAGAGATAAGCCCATAGAAAGCTATCTATCTATTTTCTTCATACACAATAATGTGAAATTCTACGACATCGACCTTAAGTTTGACGTAGTATTTAGTATTTAGTTAGGGATGTCTCTGCAACGCAATTGCTAACTTAAGAATACTAAATACTCCAGTGAGGTTAGGAGTTAGTATTTAGTTACCTAGGAGTGTGCATTCGGGTCTTAGTGTCTCTATCTGGTGTATTCTTATTTTTTATTTTTGTTTTTATATTTGTGAAAAAATTATATTTAATATTACGTTCTACTTAAATTTTACGCAAACGCGACTCCGGACCAGACCATTCTGACTATGCTCCGCATAGAGCGATACCGGCGAATGGGAGTCGCGTTTGCGAAAAATTTAAGTAGAACGTAAAATGAAATATAATTTTTTCATAATTTTAGTTGATTATGGAGTTCTATCATGAAGTGACAGTTTCAAATATTGAAAAAATTTTATATTTTTTTTTTTAAATACAAAAAATGAATATGTCCTTGTTAAACAAGTATATATACATCTTCCTACGTTCCCTAAAATAAGCAAATAAATGCTTGTGCTATAGGTGAACGAAATCGGTCGAGGCAGGATTCGAACTCGCGATCACTACTATATTTGTTTTGTATTTTTAATTTCTTATTATTTTTTATTTTTGTATCCTCATGTTAATTATTCCTGTAACTAATTGAATTTACTCTGGTGGTCGACTGGTAGAAATTGCCTGCGGGCAATAAGTCCGCCACGTTCTTTTATCACAATATTTTTTTTTAATTATTATTATTCTTAACATTGTTTGATCAAACTGATTCATTCATTCATACCATCACAGGATATCCCACAGCGACAGGTATCCGGGTTTACATTATAGGAAGTACAACACTTTCATTTATCTCCATATACCACTCTCGTCTTACTTAGGTACCTACATTCAGAATATGTGGTGAACCCCATTGCTGAAATATTTAAGATGTTATTGTTGATTGTTGTGATTTCGATTACCCAGCTCTTACGGGAATCCCAAAAACGATGACAACAGAAAAGAGTGGAAGCACTATTCTAAGTCGGTACTTGACATATCAAATTTATTTTATTTTTATTTTTCATTTGTTTGGAAACTTAACAGCTATACATTTATAATACTTAATTTCAAATGAGAATACAAAATAAATAGCCAATTATAAAGTTTCACATATTTAAATTATTATACATTATTAATGTTGGGTAGTCATTGTAAGATGGTGAGTGTATGTGGGGGAAAGGGAAGGGTAATGGATATAGGAAAGCGTTGATAAGGAAGGGATGAATGTTTAAGGAAAGTAGGTTTGATTTTTAACCAGTAATATTACCAATAACTGCGCGTAATTGGCGTTTCATCGATGTCTGTGTGGAGTTAAATATATCAGGTTGGGGGTCAAGACTATTGTAATAATTTAAGCATCTGTTGACATAATTATTCTGTGCGTAATTTGTTCTGCAGTATGGTGTATAGAAAAGGTGATTTGAAATTGATTAATACAATTATTTATCTTAGTTTTTTTCACGGAGAGAAACTTTAAATTCTATATTAAAAGTTCATTTCTACAGAACACCGACAGACGTCACGCGGGCATTCATTTTTATTAATAGCGATATAATGAAAAGATGACAAAACTAGTTTCGATAGTATCCTATCGGCTATGAAACGTCCTCTGATGTAAAAACCAACGACACTTATTCATCTGATGATATACATGTTGACTGCATAGCAAATTGAATATATTCCATATAATATCTTAAATCACACGGGAGAGCAACTTAAAAACCATTTATATAACTCCAAAACTACTATGGGATATTGTTGAGTCATTTTAAGTAGGTATTGAATTACTTCAAATTAATAAAAAAACACAATTTTATCCAATAATAGATATGTTTGACCACTGACGCGTATCGCTCAAAGGGCATCTACAGAATAACATGGGATTAAGATGGATCGGTGACAGAGCGGTTAGCGCGCTGGGCTATTATAGTAATCCAGTGGTCGCGAGTTCGAATCCTGCCTTGACCGATTTCGTTCACCTATAGCACAAGCATTTATTTGCTTATTTTAGGGAACGTAGGAAGATGTATATATACTTGTTTAACAATGACATATTCATTTAAAAAAAATGCTGCATAACACGAAACCACTATTCACTGCCGCGAATTACACGCATTATCTCGCGGCGAAACTGTTTAACAGGTGAGTCAAAAAAATTAGTATGCATCGAAAATAATGCATTAAATCTAAGACATATGCGTGGGATCGTAGCATTCATCCGCAAATTAGTTCTACAGTGTGGAACATGTTAGATGTTTGACTGGCGAACTGACCTTCCCGGGACCCGTAGGTTCTATTGTAGGTACACCCCATATCTACGCTTCGTTCCTACATAAACTAGTTGCATGTAACACATGAAATCCAACTGTCGATGGCGATAGTATGTATAATTGAAGAATAGGTAAGTACCAACTATAAACATAAATTAATCCAACTGTCGATTTGTTCAGCAGAACTTTGTTCTCTTAACATATCGACAATGTTTTAAGCCAGGATACGCGAGATGCAGGGTCTAAATTTTTCTCGGTTTTTCCAACTTTGAAGCCAAAAAACACCAACTTAGAGGCTTTGCAGCATATATGTTCCATATACGGATTAACTCAGAATTCGGAGTAGAATATTCAGTGTGTCTGTGTGTGTGTCCGTCCCCTTCTATTAACTTTTGATCCGCTCAACTTACAGAGCCAGAAATTTCAGAATATATAAACAGTAAAAGGTCTACAAAACTTTTATACTTAGAATTTTGAATTTTTGTTTAAGTCAGGGGTTATCAACTTTTGAATTTTTACTTTAATTTTCCACATATCTCAGAAACCATAAAAGCTAGAACGCTGAAAATTGGTATAAATATAGACAAATATAAAATCTCAAATACAATCTTTCAATAAAATTCCAGAGTTTCTCAAACATTTTTTATTAAGAAAAATATTTTATTATGACAAATTTATGTGTTTAACTGCCTATATTTCCAAAGTTTTTAAAAATATCGAAAAAAACCGAAACACCCCAACTAGATAATTTAATTTTCTATAAAAAATATTAGCATTGTAGTAGTATATCTCACAACAATTTTTATAAAAATTGAATTTAGTGACGACATTACTTCATACAATTTGTATGGCAGTCGCCTATACACAATATCTAAGAAGACTTAATAGTTTGATACTTTATAAGTATCTAAACATACATACATACCATCATGCTGTTTTCAACATCCGGGTTGGAAAAAAGGACTGACCTCCATACTATCCTATCTTGACATACATACCTATATACATATAGAAAACAAAATATCTTAAAATATTCAATAATTTGGATTAATGGGTTTATAGTTTGATACTTATTCTTCAGTTATACATACTTTCGCTATCGACAGTTGGATCTCATGTGTTACATGCAACTAGTATGTATAGGCGACTGCCTTACAAATTGTATGAAAGCGATGTCGTCACTAAATTCAATTTTCATAAAAATTGTAAAAAAAAATTAAGATGTTCTTCTGTAGGTATTCATTTTTATTTTTATAAAAAAAAATATTCCACTGTCATTTTTAATGACTACCACCTATAACCGGTTTCGTGCTACGCACATTTTCAAGTGCTACTTGTTAATGGAGGTTGTTGGTTTTTCCTAAATCAATAAAATATGTGTATTTATAAATAAATTTTTTATTGTATTGATTTTGTACTCAATACGTGTCCATCTAAGATTTTGTTTAAAATTGTTATTTGAAGCCGTTAGTAAATTTAAAAAATAAACAGCCAATTTTTCTTTTATACTGCTTGTTTCGTCAGATCTCCTTCATTCATTCGTTCTTTATTTCTTAATCATTTGTAGACCGTCGAGCTATAGTGGTTAGTTCTTTGAGTTCTATATCAGCGTCCTGGGTTCGATTCCCAAAAGAGCGCCGTAGGAAGCTATTCAGAGTTTCATCAATAATTAATGCTTGTTGATAAGTCAAACAGAAGAGATAATATTTATTTATTTATTTATTTGTAACTCTTGTTAATAAAATTTGTACACTGGCGGATTTATTGCTAAACGGCAATTTCTTCCAATCAACCAGAGTTAGTGTAATATATACAATACAACATGTACCTACTATGGTAATACGTGTTACACTAATGACAAAAAAAACTTTAAAATAAGATTTTTTTTTCAATGTTTGAATGTTTTTTCAATGATTACCATTGTTTTTTCAATTTTCACATGTTATCAATGTTTTTTCAATGTTCACCATTCTGACGATGCTCAGCATAGAGCGATACCGGTGAATGGGAGTCGCGTTTGCGAAAAAATTAAATAGATTTTTTTTATAATTCTAATTTATTTTTTAACAGATTTTTAATTATCTCAATAGAGACGAAGTTGGAATATTTATTGTAGGAGAACCGGGAAATCAAGGCACCTACAGGGCTTACGACCTGTCATCGGCTGGTTTACGTGATCACTTAATGCGCTTGCGCAACGTTCACCAATTATGCCTTTTTAATGAGATCCCTATCAATTCAATTTTGAAAGTTCTATATATTGTAATACTGAAATTCTTTTCGCTTGAAAATAAGGAATTTTTACTACAGCCATCTATGGGTCAATCTTATTATTTTTTATTTATTTTGTTGTAACGCCATCTATTGAGAGAATTGTTTTTTTTGTAAATAGTGAAAGCTACAATTCTTATATCTGAGGTGACAATGCATTTTTCGCATAGAAGTCACCCCTGAATTGCGCAAAGTACAAAAAATATAAAGAAAACAGCAAAAGAAGAAGATTATGAAGACAAAAGTAAGAAAAGTAAAAAATAAAAAGACAAAAAAATATTGAATATAATAACAGTTGATAGCAATGAGAGGAAAATAAAAGGATAAGGAGAGGAAGAAGTAATCGGGTATTAAAAGAAAGATATTTTTGTTTTAGCCTTTTTTTGAATATTTTTAAGGAGAAAGACGACGCAATATCAGAATATAGACAATTCCACAATCTTGCTGATTGTACTTCAAACGAAGAGCTAAAAAAATCAGTACTATGAATTGGAATAGATAGTGAAGTACGTTCAGTAGATCGGAGAGGACTCCCATAATATCTCATTGTTTGTAAGTAAATTTAGTTCAAATCAGCCGCAGAGAGTTACAGCGAGGATACAATTAAACGAGTAATCTATGTAATAATTTTAAGTAATTTCTTAACCATATAGTAGATTTGGTGGCCTCGCGGTAGATCCAAGGGCAGGTGGCGTGAGGTGGTCAGGAAAGACATGAGGGAAGATGCACAGGATCGAGCGAAGTGGGGGCGAAAGATATAAGGCAGGCCCCATCATCCACGATCATATAAGAATAATAATGCCAAGGAGCCGAAGCAGATAACTAATGTTGTATTAACTCTATTAAATAAAAACACGATAAAAAATATTATTATTATAGCAAATTATTGTATTTATTTTATTTTATATAACTTCTCGAGCAACTAACAGGTACTATGTCAAATATTAATTTAACACGCACCCAATAACAAGTTGCCACATCCTGGAGACTTGCGATATTAATCGTCTCACAGATCCAGATTGAAAACAAAATTAAAAACTGTATTTCCAGCGGGAATCGAACCCGGGACCTTTGGATCAGAAGTTATCTGACTAACCTAACCTAACCTATCCTAACCTAACCTAACCTAACCAACCACAAAAGCCGACATAATATATCTTTTACAAAATACCTAATAAAAAAAATAATATAGGTATGTTTAAGCGACAGTGTGAAGACATCTGTTGTTCAACATCTGAACTAAATTGCAAGTTTTCACGAATAAAAATAATCTCGTCAAAAGGTTGGAATAAAAACTTCTTACATAGATAATTTAAATTGACAATTTAAAATAGTTAAAATAGTATTGTTTAGCCGTGAGGCACCGGCTTAGAATAGTGCTTCCACACTTTTTTGTTACTGTTTTCAGTTGTCCCATAAGAGCCGGGTAATCGAAAATACAACAGGCAACGATAACATATCACATAGTTCAGCAATGTGGTTCACCAATAATTCTGTGGAGTGTGGTTATACAAGCATATGTTGTGCTCTCTTTTGTAAGGTAATACACACCTGCACACCTGTCGCTCGTTATCCCACACTATGGGATATGCCGTGATGGTATAAATGAATAAATAAACACTTTTAAATTTCGTTTTTCCATATATTTTTATGACATTAATTATATTATAGGTAATAATATATAGATATATTGGGTTCAATTTCGAAAAAAAAACATGAATGAACATGTTTAAAAGAACATGAATGAAAATTAAGTGATATTATCAAAAATGTGTTCGACAGAACCGTCACTTTTTGATTACAAAATAATAATAATAACTTGTCGTTTAATATGCGTATAAAAATATTAATGAAACTCCTGTTTCGCATCTTATTGTATATCTTATAAGGTATACTGTTTGCATAATATCAGGCGTGAAAAAAATCATCTCAAGGAGTAACATATTTTTTATTTCCATTGTTACAATATTTTTGATAACAACTAGTATCTGCCAATGGATCTTTTACAGAGTGTAAAAGTTTTATATATTTCACAAAACCTTAAAATAACTCTCACGTAATGAAATAATGAACGATGTAAATTTTGAATAATTCGAAAAAAAAAATTAAATGCCTTGCACCAAGTTTATTAATTTTAATTAATTTCTTCTATGATGGGGATCGAACCCAAGACCCTCGCACAGAGATGCATTCAGAGATAATCAAGCTTTGCGGAAATAAAATTTGTTTCCTCTGTAAAGTATTTAATTCATTTAAGATGGGTGGTGGCGGAGTGGTTAGTAATCCTGTGGTCGCAAGTTCGAATCCTGCCACGCCGATTTTGTTATAGCACTTGTGACAAGGACATGACGAGAATACTATGATTTAGGTAAATGTACTATATCAAGAAAAATCGATAAAATCTAAAATTTTCTTGACCAAAAATTTGCACGATATTTTTAAAGTAGGGAGTTATATTATAATCTGGGCTTAGTGTTTTAAAAAAACTTATTTTTTAGTAAAATGTAAAAAATAAATTTTTAATCAAACAAAATAAATTTATGTATACTATCAAAGTAGGTAATAATGAAATCATTCTTAGTAAATAAAACATCTGATAAATTATCGAAAAAAAACAAATATATTTTTTTATCATAGTAATTGATTACATTTTATACATAATTGGACATTTATAAATTAAGACGATGCATTTTCAATAAATTCTATCGGGTAATTGAATTTAAAATAGATTCATGGCCAAAATAAAAATTTATCGTTTCCATTTTTCAATTTCTTGTACGTAATAATATACCAAGCAAGTATGATATGCAAATTATATAATTATATTTATATTTACCCACACAAACTACTAATAAATATTGCAATGCCAATTCTTCGTTTTTACAATTTTATTTACATATTTATTTACCTTCTGCTCAGATACTAGTAAATAATACCTATTTTTAATTTGTTTGCATGGATGAGTGGCAAAGTATAAAAATGAGGCGTTCTGTTCTCTTTGCCTACCTTGTAGCGTAATGTAGGTAAGGTATGTATGTTGATGTATAAATATCGGCAAATAACTTGAAAAATTTCGGAGGAGATGGGGACGCTTTGTATAGATAACAACCAAGCAAAAAACCCAAGAGGATATAGCGGGGTGATATGATTTCGAAATTTTTAAGGCTTTTTTTATAGCAGATAATCAACTAGTATCATGCTGGGATTATGCCTAGAGTTCTCCATGAGCTACTTTGCGTGCTATGCTTTTTTGTGTGTCATCGCATGTTAACGTAAAGTAATTTATTTATCAGTGTCTTGCCTGTTTTTTTACCCATTTTTTTCTTATCCATTTAAAGCAATTTATATTTTTAGTTTTCTTCAATTCAATTGAAAGCAAATTGAAAATTTTTACTCCGAGGAAATGAAAAAAATATTTATCCATAAGTCCCGCTTCACCATTAATGTTAATAATTGACAATCAATAACTTTTCTTTTATTAAGATATTATTTGCTGAGTAATTAAAACGATTTTGGCATACTATTATTGTTTATAAAAATATTTGAATGGTTAAATAAAATGCTATGCGGAAGAGAAAAAAAAACATTTATAATTGAAGGTTATGATAAAGAGTGATTACATTGAGTAAATAGGAAGGTACTTAAACATCCATGCATCATTTGAAAATTCAGATGAGAAGGCTGAGTCAAACTTAACAACTAATCATCTGATTACAACATTACTACACGTACGTTGGTTTCGTATCAAGGATGACACAATTTAACATGATTAGACATTATTAATCGTCTACGGAAACCAAGATCATAAATTTTTGGTACTAGAGATAATGTAATGAATGGTAAGGTACGACTGGAATGAAGATATTTGTCATCTCAATCTATACAAATATAATATAAATATCAATTAAAAAAAATATTTGTGAAATAGTCTTGAAAATTTCTTCTAGATTCATTCGTTCTATCCTTTCTTTTCCTCACTGCTATGATCAGTGTTATTATTAATTAAAAATATCTGTAATATATTTAAATAAGGCACAAAGATCTTTTAGTAATGTATATTTTATCACCAAGTAAATGTAATTATTATAATTCAATCTAATTTATTATAATGCATATATGGAATATTGCACAAGTAAATATTTTATAATAATGCAACAACCAACAGCGTGACTATGTAGTATTTTTTTTATTTATTTATTTAGGACAACAATATTATAAAGAAAATATACTAAAGATAGCTTAAATTTTCGTTCACAAGCATTAATGCTTATTTTAGGGAACCTAGGAAGATGTACCTATATGTACTTGTTTAACAAGGACATATTCATTTTTAGTACAAAAAAACTGTTCTTCTAGACAAGAGTCTGTTACGAAGCAACTATTAGTAAAGTAAGTTTGTTTTGTTTTTAGTATCGATACCGAAATCGGACTAACTACAGACCATTCGTTTCACGAAGAGTGCACTGTCTCTCCGGGGATATGCATACCTATATGTACCTATATCTATGTGTATACCACAATATCTTTCATAATTGTATTTTTTTCTTTTAAATGTACCAATTTAACTAGATTTAATTTTGTTGGACTTTAATTTTGTTGGAAGATATGTCGTTATGGCACTAAACACGCCTTTGTGCACTATGTACACGAAGAAGATAAATAAATATGATATTCAAAGTAGCCTCTTCGTCTTCTTGTTCCTTCAGCCATCTTTCCACTGCTGGATTTAGGCCTCTTCTAAGTACTTCCATTCGTCTTTTTTTGAGCTTTTTGTACCCATCTCCCACCAGCGACGGAAACAATATCATTGGCCCACCTTTTTGAGAAAGAGTAAATGACGCCATGAGTCTTTATCAAAAAAAGGTGTGGCGTCTGGTCCTCCCTGCTTTCCTCTTGAGAGACTAGGAGTCATGTCACGGTACTTATGTATGTAGGTACTGTCAAGCCTTGAACTGGAGTATTCTCATCCGCTATTCAGTTCAATATACATTTTACCTCAGGCTAATATTGTTGAACACGTGTAGTAAAGGTACCTAATTATAAAATGGACCATGGGAAATATATATATATACCTATAAATAACATTTAAACAAAAAAAGTAAATACGTTACTAAACTAAAATTACAAATTAACTATCAAATATTATATTATTCTGTACAACTGTCGAATGTATAATTATTCTGTACAACTGTCGAATGTATTATTCTGTATATTCTTGTCGAATGTATTATTCTGTACAACTGTCGAATGTATTATTCTGTACAACTGTCGAATGTATTATTCTGTACAACTGTCAAATGTATTATTCTGTAAAACTGTCGAATGTATTATTCTGTACAACTGTCAAATGTATTATTCTGTAAAACTGTCGAATGTATTATTCTGTAAAACTGTCGAATGTATTATTCTGTACAACTGTCAAATGTATTATTCTGTAAAACTGTCGAATGTATTATTCTGTACAACTGTCAAATGTATTATTCTGTACAACTGTCGAATGTATTATTCTGTACAACTGTCAAATGTATTATTCTGTACAACTGTCGAATGTATTATTCTGTACAACTGTCGAATGTATTTGTAGAAAACATCAGGTGATGGGTATAAAAGATGTTAGGTAGTGGACTGTATTTTTAGACGATCTCATCGATGCTTCTATATTCCTGGTTCACTGATTATTTTTTCTGTGCACACATCCACACGCAGTGGTCTTCAAACTTGTACTGATTAATTTCTTTCTTGACACTTATTGTCACCCAAAATTATTGCAGCAAATGACAATATTCTCATACATCGGTGAGGGGACAATGGTAAGGAAAGGAGTCAAAGGAAATATGCTTCTACAGTATTATTCTGTAAAACTTTTAAATATATTATTCTGTACAACTGTCGAATGTGTTATTCTGTACAACTGTTGGTGTATTATAGTGTACAACTGTCGAATGTAATATTCTGTATAAGTCTGTATATCATGTATAAGTCTCTATAAATGTCCAATATCTCATCATAATATATAAGTCTTTACAACTATATTCCTACAGCTTTTATTTACAATATTATAAAAACTAAAATATAAAATTATAAATAACAAATATCTACTTATTTTATTTTTTTATTTTTACATTACTTCTCGGGCAACTAACAGGTACTATGTCAAATATTAATTTAACACGCACATTCTGGAGACTTAATCGTCTCACAGATCCAGACTGAAGACACAATTAAAAACTGTGTCTCCACCGGGAATCGAACCCGGGACCCTAGGATCAGCAGTCAGATACCTAACCAACTGAGCCACGAAGTCCGACAATATATTTATTAAAATATATTTACTTTTGAAATGTTTCGTAACACAAGTGTTAATTTATACGAAGCGTAAAATTAAGAAAAATAAGTTTATTACTGTAATAGTTACTTTACCTACTATTTATGTAAGAATTTTGAAATAAATAAAAAAAGTATATCTACCTATCAACTATTTTTATTTTAATTTATATACGTGCATAGACAAAAGAATGACAGTAAATAATGTTTTAAAAACAAATTAACATTTACAATGAATACATCGAAAAATCGTTATTCCACTTGAATGAAGTTGTGAGATATGGGCCATCTAAATATGTATGGAGAACGAAACGAAAGGAAATACTATAAAATGAAACAATTCGAAACGAAACGAAACGAAATGAAACCAAATAAAATAAGTTTGAATGTATACGTGTACCTCAGTACAACAATAACAAGAAATTAAAGTGCATTAGTGACAATAATTAAACACAGAAATACATACAAAGCAAGAAAACAAATAAAAATTAATAATATATAATGTTTGCGCATGTTGATAAAATAGCATATTATTTGTAGGTGTTGGTAAAATAACATACATTTAGCACGTATAATATTGTAAAATACATGTCAATATTAAGGCAACATAAGAACGTAATGAGATTGTGTCATGAGTAGTTCTCCGGGTTCATCTGATTTTTTTTAGTAAAATCATTGAATACATTGCCCCTGAGTCAAATCGAAATCGAAAACGATATAGCCAAACGCTATTATACCTATGAAGTTTTGTTGTTTGTAATTGTAGAAAAAAAATCTACAACAAACGTCAAATAACATACAAAAAAATAGCGTTTGGCGATATCGTTAAGCGTTTTCAACTTGGCTCATTTGCAATATATGATCTGCTGTGAAGCACCGTTTAAGAATAGTGCTTCCACTTTTATCTATTATCATCATTTTCCGGTGTACCGTAAGAGCCGGGTAATTGAAAATACAATAGGCAACAATAACACCTCACATAGTTCACCCATTCTGAATGTAGTGCATTTTTATGTGATACGAGGCTGGTGTTTTGGGATACACGCTCGTGTCGTGCTTCTTTTCATGAGGCGATGCATACCCGCACACCCATCGCTGGTTACTCCACATATACCGTGACGGTATCTATGAATGAATGAAAAACGAAGAAGAGATGAATAATACATTATTATACAAAAGTATATTTAATCATTACTTGGATTACTGACACAAAAAATTCTCATTTGTATTTCAAGTAAATTATTTTAAAATATTTTATTGCTTAAATTTAATAAGGATTTACATGAATACTAATAATAATCATATTACAGACTACATAGCTTTTTTGTAGAAAGTATTTTGCTTTTATTGTTGATTAACAAACTTAAAAATTACTTGCTGTAGGAATGCACATCGCACCTTTATTTTCATAGTAACACTATACAAAATTGTAAATATTAAATTATTAATTTTTATAACCAGCTATGTATTTTAGATGAGCACTAACTATTGAATACAGAAACACCAGATCTTTAGTTCAAGTATATACCACCAATTGACATTATTGAGATTAGTATTTTTTCAATAAAAAAAATCTAAACTTTAATCCCTGATGGTGAAAATTTTTTTTTGTTTAGTGTTACTATGAAAATAAAGGTGCGAATTATAGTAATAAACAATCAAATGTGATAATGATCTCCTGTGAATGATATGTTTGGCCTGTTTTATTGTATGGATGCGAGACGTGGACCTTGAAAATCAGTATGATGAACAGACTGGAAGCATTTGAAATGTGGCTCCATCGACGAATGCTCAGAATTCCCTGGATATGGAGATCTACGATATCTTTAGATGTCATAGAACTCCATATGATAATTATATCCGTGATATGGGTAATCACTAGGGTTTTGATTTCGCCGGTCAGACCAGACTTGCCCCCCAGTATTGTTTGTTACAAATAAAAAAAATCTTTTATGAAAAACAGTTTTATATGTTTGAACAAAAAGGCTATTGCATTTGCACATTACCAGGTTTCCCTTTAGTGCTGCTGGAGACTACATAACCTATAAAATAGAAATAAAAAGAAATTAAAAATTATATGTGAATCAAATTAGTTATACAGTTGGCACACCAAACAAATTCAAAACATAAGAGATTCAAAATTATAAAGATAAAAAAATAACTGAATGTTTCCATAAATAAATAAATAATATCAAAACATCATTAGATGACATAGCTGAATTTAAAGTAGGTATTAAAAAGTAATGTTAAATGTATTAAAAAACAACATATCATATTTAAAATAACACATTCAACTATTAATACTCAATATGGTTTCCTAGTTTTTGCATACTTGTATTTAGACTAGATATTTGTAATTATATGAAATACCATTCGCTTATGAATATTTTGATAATTAATTAAATAAACAAGTATAGTTATTTATATGAAAACTAGTGATAAAACTAGATTTTGCCGTGAATATTTCATGTAACCAATATAAGTCATTGGAATATGATCTGAAATAATACGATTTCATAAAAAAATCCTATGAACAAACACCTATGTTAATATAAGTAAATATAAAATAAATACCTCTATAGATATTCATGAAAAAAAATTAGAATTTCATAGTTACAATGAATTCAATTTTGGGTTTGTATGTTGAAAATGGCTTAGTGTTTTGATCAGTCAGAAAATATGTGAATTTTTTACTGTGAATCAATTAAATCACTTTGAATTTTCCATTTATAATCTCTAAAAATACAAAATATTGTTTTTTTTACGAATGAACATGTCCTTGTGAAAAGTCCATGTATTGATTCCCTAAATTATGGATGAATGCTTGTGCTATAGGTGAACGAAATCGGTCGAGGAACTTAGGTTTAGGATCATACTCGCCATCACTGGATTACTAATCCAGTGTGATGCCCACTCTTCCACCAATCCATAATAATAATACAAGCATGTTTGAGCACTACACATGCGTATTTAAGAGAGAAAAAGTTAAACTATTTATAGTGAATAATATTGTTTTTAATATAATTTGCATAATTCAACTGACGAATTTATTTCCCTTAATAAATCGACATAGTTTTCATGCCAAGACCCGTGAGATTTGTATGGCCAGATCTACATTTTTCATGGTTTTTTCAAATTTGAAGTTGAAAAAACCATAAAAAACTTCGAGGCTTTGCAGCATATACATATATGTTGTTATGTTTATATACCTATATATGGATAATCTCAGAATTTGGGGAGGAACATTTAGTGTCTGTCCCCTCTCCCCCCTTATAACATTTGATCCGCTTAATGCAAAGGGTCAAAATTACAGAAAAAAAGAAATTTATAAGCCTACTAAACTTTTATACTGTGATTTTTGAATGTATGTTCCAGTCAGGAATTATCAATATTTGAATTTTTATTTCATTTTTCCTTTTATCTCAAAAATGATATAAGCTAGAATCCTGAAATTTTCTATAAATATTGACAAATGCAATATCTCAAATAAAGTTTTAATGAAAAAATCCAGGGTTTCTCAAACTGTTTTTTTTAAGAAAAACATTTTTTTTGTTACAAATTTATGTGTTTAACTTCCTATATTTACATTTTTTTAATAATATCGAAAAACGCCGAAACATTCCAACAATTAGGTAATTTAATTATTTATATAAAATAAATTGGTTGAAATATAATCGTTATATAAGAACATCTCAACTCTAAATTCAATTTTTATTGTTTCAAACAATTTGTATGGCATTATACACAATATCTACGGCAACTGCAAATAGTTTGATGCTTAATCTCCAAACATACATACATACCATCAAGTTGTTGACATATTCGGGGTAGGAAAAAAGGTCTGACCTCCACACTATCCTATCTTGACATAAGTGCATGTTTGTAAAGAAAACAAAATATCTTAAAATAGTCAATAATTAGCATTAAAGGGTTTATTGTTTGGTATGTATTCTTCAACTATGCATACAATCGCTATCGACAGTCGGATTTCATGTGTTTCATGCAATTAGTAATAATAATAAATAATTTTGTTTAAATCAAACCCATTATGCTAACAGAGAAGTCAAATGACTTTCTTACTATGTCGGTCGGCAATTATCGAATACTCTGTGTTTCAGATCGAATCTTATGGAAATAACAAAAAAATGGTTATTTATAATGAATTATTGAGTACTCCAAACGAAATATTATATAATTTATAATGAATTATTGAGTACTCCAAACGAAATATTATATAACTTACATTATCACAAACTTGTTAAGATTCGTTGTATCCAACAAATGAATATTATATTTGTAAAACAATAAATTAAAATAAGGAAATCATTCTTTACACTGATCGCGTTACAGTAAATTACATTAATAAATTATTTTAATGTATAGGCTCAAAAGAGTTCTTTATGTGGGAGTCCATTTCGTCCAAAAGCGAAATAAAATACCTACTTATAATATATTCGGGCAATTTTAAATAACGAATTTCGTAATGTGTAATTCTCTCGAGAAAAAATAATATTTAACCATGAAAATATGTAAATATGGTTCGTGTTTTGGCAATACCTACTAATGAGAAAACACAAGAATTACTTTAAATAATACTACTGTCTGTTCACAAAGACTTCTTTGCGTGTAATTCAACTAAGTATTGGGATTTTATGTCATAGCATACCAACGTCTAATTGAAATCATAATCAAGTATTGTTTAAAATTTTAACTCTTAAGTATTGTTGGTTGTTTAAGTTATTAACTTTAATTAATATGAAAAATAACTTTTTTGAATGTACATATGTAACATAAAGTATACTTCAGTGTATAATTGTATAATAATAAAATGAAGGACGATGTCGTATAACTGTAATTTTTTGTAAACAACGATAGATTGTTTTGTTTCCTAGAGTCAACTATTAAGCATTAGCACATAAATTAAGTGTTTGGATGTATCACACGGCGCTCAATAAATTAAGTGTTTGAAAATTTCACTTTTTATATAAATAATTTGTCACAATTTTCAATTGCCTTTGTAACAAGACAATGGTACATCCAAAATCACATTTTTTTATTTGTCCATGTCAAATAAAGTTTGATTGGATGAGATCTTTGATATCCACTCATTTAAATATTAAGAAATAAATTATTTTACGTTCGTTTCGATTAAGAAATGTCCAGAAATCGTTCAATACAATATTCCTTCTTTGACTAACACAGACTTTATCGGAGGCTCTAAAGCCACACCGACAATCTTCTTTTGGTTGATCGGAACTCCGTAAGAGGAAAATGGTACTCCGACAGTGTGTAGTTTCTTTATTCTTTCTTCATTGGCTTTAGACTCTTCTCTCAGCAGAATCTCTTCGACGATCTTGAGGAGTTTAGCGTCCAGGACGTTATATGGTTTCTCTTCGAGATATGAGTTTTTTTGATTCTCGTGCGAATAGAGATAGTTGTTGCTGCTTTGTTCTTTTCCGTTGAATATGCTGTTAATGATGTCTTTGTATTCTGATGTGTCATAGTTTGACGTCTTGTCGGTTCTTCTGTTGTGGTCTGGGAAGATCGTGTAAGGTGGATCATACGACGTCTTCTTAGAGCTGTATGGGTCGTAGTACGAGGGGACGAACCTCGACTTTCTTTTTCCGAACTGTGTGGGGTTCTTGAATTGAGCGTTGATAGATCGGTCAGGCTGCGTTAAAACGTAGTAATTTTTCATTATTGACTTGTCCATTTGGAATGATCCTTGCTGGTATTGTTCTTTCGGACTTGGTTTGTAGAGTAGCTGATAGGAATTTTGGTTAAACGACGCTATACTCTTTGGCTGTTGAAATGGCGTCTGATAGTTGAAGTTTTGAGATGGTTGCCATCTCTGTTGCGTGGAATCAAACTGTCTCTTAAAGTTGTAGTCTACTTTTGAAGACCGGGTCTGAAGTGTCGGCAACATGTTGGCTGACCCATTATGAGGAATCGGCAACAGGTCAAGAAGACACAGGAGCTGAAACAGAATCATAAATTCAAATATCATTTTACCGATTTTAATATAAATACTACAGACTAATATTAAAAATCATAAGTGGACTTTGTAATTTGCAATAAAATATATTAGAATATTAACTTATGATTTCCATTAAATCAGTCATAAGCATAGTTAATGTCATGTTTAATGAGGCAATGATGCAATTAACTCGAGTTAATTAAATTTGAATAACAATAAGAGATTAATATAAAAACAAACATTAATTTATACTAAACGTTAATTACATAATATTATTTAACATATCATGTGCTTGGAAACATTAAGTGTATAAAATTATGAATATCTGTGTGGTTATGTTATATCTGATAATGATATAAATGATGGGTGATTTTTTTGATAAGTTCTTACTCTCCTAGACAAGCGGAGCTGTACAGTTTATAACTATAGGCTCGTATAGGTTTCTAAGGAAATTGTAAGTCATTATACTTTGGCGTTTGCAAAATGCAATTTTAAATATTTTATTCTATTCGTTCCATTATGCACCTTTATACATTATGTAAAATGGCAATATTTCTACAAATTTTAAAGTATCCAAATCATGTTTTTCATCCTGGTTGTTCGATGTTCTAAGTGAATGGAATATGTGAAGAAAAAAAAGAAAACAAATCATATGATCGCAGAGTAGCCATAGCAATTTTAAACTAGTACTGCCTCAGAACAGACTATGTCTAGCGAGGCAGTAAAATTTCCAAATGTGTGAAAAAAAAATTATTGTAAAACTGTAATTAGGTATAAATTAAATTGTATTTTGTTCCTTTGTAATATTTATACTGTTGGAAATAGATATTCATTCATTCATTCATTCATGTGAACATACGTGTAAGACCAAGAATGCTGAGATGGCGCTGGGCATTTTCAGAGAATGCCATCATCACGGGTATCAAACAGAGTCTTTGGTTCGAAGTCCTACCTAAATACTAAATTCTAAATACTAACCATGTTTTCATTGCACAGTCGCTCACTTCAGTTAGGAGATCACGTGGCTTCCTAACTAGAGTATGCTTAGACGTTTTTCTATGAGAATTGCATTGCAGAAACATATCTAAATACTTAGCGCATGCGCATCGGCGTCAACTAACATTTGCGAATTGTCAAAAAGTAAGGTTGATAGCGAGGAACCTTACGAGTGGTTTAATACTAAAATGGTAGGAAGAAATTGTATCCCAACTTCTGGATGTGCCAAATTGGATGGTTGCAGTGATTGACAGGAGAGGTTGGAGAAAGAAGTTGCTGGAGGCCAAGGCTCAATATGGACTGTAGATGTATCAAAGAAGCTTAAAAGTCCGGCCTTCATTCTTTAACCTTGTAATATAGAGGACGTTTCCACTTGATATAGGTTTAAAAAATAATGTATGGCTTTATTATCGACGGACAATATCTCATTTTATTATAAAAATGGCATTTTTGCATTAGAGTGCAACGTGCATACAAATTTGTAATTATAACAAAGAGCATCCTGCAAAAATATGGGCATTTCATGTATTATATGCATTATAATTGAAATTTAAATACTTTATATATTGATTTTAATAGGTGATATCTGAGTTGATCATAGGTGACATTGAAGAAAAAAATAAATGGTTAAATAAAACATGACACCATGGAAACTGTGAAAGTTGTTTCAAAATTTTTATTTTGTTCAGCATAAACGTCATTTCATTGACATTTCATTGATTGTGATGGAGCAATAAAATTAGATGATACATTAACCAGATCTTTTCAAATTGAGTGGGTTGTGCCTAATACTACTTTTTTTCTGTATGTTTAAGTAAATTTTATTTTATTTTAAATATTCACAACTCTAAAATTACAAGATTTTATAAAATCAAATACAACCATTTTCCCACTTCATCCGTTCCTCAAACCCTTACTCCCTTTCCCACCGCCTTTCCTTCTACCCTTTTTTACTTTTAAATAATTTGTGTTTATATGCTTATAATGTATTATGCAAGCCAAAAATGAAATGATATTTCAAGCGCAGTTCAGGGATGACATCTGTGCGAGACACTGTCACCTCATTTATAAAGACTGTTGCTTTCATTGTTTACAAATAACCAATTTCTCAAAAGATGGCGTTACAAAAAGGTTTCATCGTTACTTCATAGATGGCAAATAGTAATTAAGTCTTATTTTCAGGTGAATTTTTTTTTATTTTTTTTTCACAACTTTATCACAATGACTATTATGAAGATTACTGCTGCCCAACTAGGTAACCCTGTTCTAGGGCTAGCAGTATTTGACATTTTGGTTTAACATAGTTATGTATTTTGTCTTTTCCAAAAAAATATTAGAGCGGACACCAGATATCACAACACAACAGATTACTAGATCAACCTATGGTCGCGGTGCAGGGGCATGTTGGACCCACTCTTAATAAATAATAATACAAATAACTTAAATACAAAAGTTTAAACCGATACAGTAAATTTTGAGGTTATTATTCTAATATTATTTACACCATAATTGTTACACATTATTCAAATATATAGAACTTTCTAAAATTACATTGATAAGGGAACTCAATAAGAAGGCATAATTGGTGAACGTTGCGCAAGTGCATAAAGTGATCACGTAAACCAGCCGATGACAGGTCGTAAGCCTTGTAGGTGCCTTGAGTTCCTGGTTCTTCTATAATATCTCAACTACGTCTCTATTGAGACGATAAAATGTTTGTCAATAAAAATATTTATTTGTCCTTCCACCCGACATCGAGTGGTAATACATGGCTAAAAGATGTAGTTATACAAAATCAATATTGACACTATAAAAAAATATAATATAAAAAAAATGTAATTATAATTGTAATTGTAAAATTATAAAATAAACGCTTTTAACTTCCATTTATTTATTTTTGAACGTTCGTGACTAAAGATTATATGAATCTTTTGACAAATTCAAAAGAATTATTTTTGTTCAAAATAAAAAAAACAAGCAAATTATAAAGATCATTATATAAACAGAATCAATGTTAACTATATTTTTTTTAGTCAAAACGTAAATTACATCATTCTTTAATATTATGAGAAGGGCCGGGAAAAATAGCGTATTAATTGGTGCAAATTCACCAGGTTTTACAAATTTGGAGCGCCGATATAATTAGAAAAAAAATCATATTCAATCATTCGTGCCATCACGGCATTTTCGCTAAATTTGGGGTAACCAGCGACAGGTGTGCGGGTGTGCAATACATTATAAAAGGAAACACGACATAAATTATTTATTAAAATAAATAAAAAAATATATTAAAGCATGGAGTTTTCACTGGTCCACTAATAAAGCAACGCAACACTGTCTGTTTTAAAAATTTTGAAGAATGGATAGCTCTTTATCAATAAATAAATAAATATTTATATTATAAATCAATAATCTATAGCTAATATTAATAAGATGGGCGGTGACAGAGCGGTTAGCGCATTGGGTTAGTAATCAAGTGGTCGCGAGTTCGAATCCTGCTGCTACAACCAATTTCGTTCACCTATATTTAGCACACGCATATATGATTAGTTTAGGGAATGTATAGGTACTTCTCACAAGGACATATTCATTAAAAAAATGTGTCAAACTGATTTTCATTTTCATTAAAATTAGGAGTGCCAACCATTACTTCATTATATGTCCCTTACGGTGGCAGAGAGAGAGCCGTTAGCTACATTTTTAGGAATCTTGAAACACATACACTGGTTGATAAACATCCATGCAACGTCTCATACATGTTCGTATATTGTTCAAGTTTCGTACCCATCTCTCTTCCATATTTCCAATTTCGTACACATGATCATGTCATCGTTTTCTTATACTTGTTTTATTCCCCGATATCTTGGTAAAATATTATCTATTTCATCATCCGTATGTGAGGCAACCAGCGACAGGTTTTCGAGTGTGAATTGCATTATAAAAGGAAACACATTTCACTCGTGCATCGTGCACACACCAGTCTCTACTCGGGTAATCGCGCTGGGCACTTGAACCAAAGACTCGGCCCTGTGGTTATTCCTTGAATTGTTCAGTGAGCAAATAGCAACCATTTTAACGAGCAACTCGCATGCTTATCAATCAACACGTATTGGATCAGCCATTCTCAGACTTAAATTAATAAGAAATCATATTTTTTTTAACATTAAATCATCAAGTCATTTTCAAACAGCGATGACACTACAAATATTAGAAAAAATGGAATTGGATTTTAAAATGTACAAGTTACAATACATGTGCATCATTTTTATTAAAATGGTCATGAGTGGATCGTGACCAACGATAATAATACACCTGGCAACCAAGTTAAATATTTTTTACATCATATACATTATTATGTGTACAATAGCGGGTTTATTGCCTTGTAGTAATTTCTTCCCACCAACCAATGCAACGTGAGGATTCAGACTTTAGAAATCAATTAAAGACAAGATAAAAACTTATTTGGATCATGACTGATTGGATAATAATATTGGTAGTTCATTGAACATCTTATATTTTTGTGTGTTATAAACCAAAAAAGATAGATACGTATTTTAAGCCTTAACATCTCATAAGAATTATTTCTTAAATTCATAAATCATTTATGTAAGTTATAATTATTCTCATTTAATGATTCGGCGGATATTTTGTGGTAGTTAATATAAACCATTTTTGAAATATAAATTAGCTATAAACCACTTGTTTTTTGAGTCACTTCGCGACATGTTTCGGAAGCGCTGTCCTTCCATCGACCGGCGTGTCGAGCGCTTCCGAAACATGTCGCGAAGTGACTCAAAAAACAAGTGGTTTATAGTTAATTTATATTTCAAAAATGGTTTATAATTATTATGATCGATAAGTATCAATTGTACTATGTAACAGTCAATATATAAACTCATAATTGCGTTCTACGAACGGTAATATCGTTTTACCTGGTACTGATATTATGTAAATCGTATTTTTATTGCTACGTATATTTAATAATTATTAAGACTTCCTTACACTCTTCCTCATCTCATCGTTAATTTATTGCTTTATTCAATCAATAATTAGAAGCACTTCCTCAGAAATGGCGAGTTTCTATACCAAATGGTAAATTCTTCCAACCAACCAGTACTTCCGTCGGTCGTTGGGAAGCTTGAATTAACATAGTTTTCTAATAAGTACATTAAGAGGCTATAGTAGGCTATACATTATATTTTGAAAATAATTTCCCTAATACCCTCAAAAGATACGTCTTTGAAATAAGGAACAGTTTGTATGTACATCTTTAATCTATTGCATGATTTTTTTGAATTTTGAATTTGTTTAATACTTTTCTTGTAAAATTAGTTTTAGTAAAACCCTTTTTTATTTTTTTACTGTAAGTAACTAAAAAACTACAAGGCGTATGAAGTATATATTTACTTTATTCGATAGAGAATATGAAAATCTACCGGCTGAATTTTTTATTATTATAAAATTTCAATTACTCTTCTTGCTATTTAAAAAAAACCTCTAAATTTTACCATTTTCGCACGATAAAATGTTGTATATCACATATCAGGTGATATACAATTTTTTCTCGTGTTTCAAACATTAGAAGCTAATTTAGTGTGCATTTTTGCGTACATCCGTATATCCATGGTATAGTAGGGCCTTAATGTTGCCTCGGAACAGACCCTTGCCTAGTGATGCAATATATACAAGTAGAACAGACAGTAAACTTTTAAATATATTAGTATTTCAGAAAATTCAAAGGTCAATGACACAACTTAATATTATACAACGTACATTTAATTATGAGCGAAATTTGTGTACATATATTTACAAGATAATAAGCATAATTAAATCACATTTTATATCATTGAAGAGGAAATGATACAAATAAACAATGCCATCGAATAAATTATGAATTTAATAAACAGTACCTACGTTAAATTATTGGCAGAGCCGAGGTAAAACATACTGCGCCAAATTTAAAATTTAAAACATTGGCGTTCCTGCAGAAAAATATAATCATTAAGGGGGGGACTGCTGCCAACGTACTTATTTTTCAATTTGATATACCATCATTATTTCTTATAAAATCGTTTTGAAAAAAAATAATTTAGATAGTTTGGATATTAATAAAGAAAAATATACCTTAACTTTTTGATAATGTTCTGTATAAATTCTTGTAGAAAAATAATGGCATACCCCGATTTTCAACGTTTATCATATATTTTTAATGAACTAGAAGGCGTAGAGTAATATATATTTTTTTTAAATTAAAGAAGACAAAAATATCTAGAAAAATATGATGTGACGTTGCCTTAATGCTTTAGGTTTAGTAAATAAACCTAAAAAACATTTATTTTCCATTCAGCGCCATTGCGTAATAAAAGTTTTTTTGGTTTATTTACCTGATGCGTTAATGCAACGTCATATCATATTTTTCCAGGTATTTTGTTTTTCTTCAATTTATAAAAAAAATATTGCTCTTTCCCTTATATTTTTTTAGAAATTTAAGATAAATGTCTAAAATCGGGGTATGCTTATTATTTTCCTACAAGAATATATACAGAACATAATCAAAAAGTTAAGGTATATTTCTCTTTATTAATATCCAAACTAACTAGGTTATTTTTTTCAAAATGGTTCTTTTAGTAATAATGATGGTATATCAAATTGAAAAAATAGGTACGTTGGCAGCAGTCGCCCTCTTAAATTATTATTGAATACTTTGTATTAACTATCACTAGCTGTATGTAGCCATGATCCAATTTGTCTGGTTCCCCTTTCTAAGGGTTACGAAGGTCAGATGGCAGTCGCTTCAATGTAATAACCAGACTCGCCAATTCCAGGATCATGGTCAAAGCGTACCCCGATAGAAACGGGACAAAAAGCGCTAAGGGAAAGAAAGAAACTTTGTATTAACTATAAAAAATCCGTATCACGAAGACTGCCTCTTTTTTTTAGTATTGTTATTTGGGTAACTAACAGGTGCTATGATAAATATTTATTTGACGCGCACCCAATATCAAGTTGTAGCATTCAGGAGACATATTAATCGTCTCACAGATCCAGACTGAAAACATATGTAATTAAAAACTGTGTCTCCACCGGGAATCAACAGTTTGATACCCAACAAATTGAGCCACGAAGTCCGTCAAAATTCTTTTTATTTAATAAATATTTCTGCACCCGATATGCGAGTATTATAACCATTTTCACTTTTTTTAAAAATTTTACAAAGATAGGTTAATCTTATGCAAGATATAGATAAATATACAGAACATAAAAAATGAGCCAGAATTTTTATTTTATTTTATTTACGCCAAATTGCCTTTTACACACATGAACAACAATCAAGTACACACATTGAATTACAAAAGAAAACTCAAAACATTCATAAACACACATAAAAAGAAAAACTAATATTACAAAAACAGTAAATATAAAAATAATAATATTAAGTAAGTGAAAAAAAAATACAAGTTGAAATAAAATATATTTAGGTACTTACTTACACACATTGAAACACAAAAATCACTAAAATATACAAACAATCATATATACACTTAGAAAAAGAGTTAAAAAACTATTATCATAAAAAATAAAAAAATATATAAGAAAACAACAAAAAAATAATATAAAAAAATTATGTATAAAAAAAATAAATGAACTAGAAAAACAAACATATGAGTGCATACTTAGGAAAATAAAAACTAAATAAAAAACAGAATAATAAGTTAACATAAATATAATACATGTGAAGTAGGCAAGCAAAAAAAAATGTTCTGCAAAACCGCGCTAGAATGAAAGTGAACACATTGAAATGGTTTCATTACCAGAATGAAAGTGAACACATTGAGATGGTTTGGTCACATGGGGAGAATGAATGAGGAACACCTGACGAAGATAATATACAGTGTGGACAGGAATGAAATGAGAGGTCGGGGACGCCCAAGAAAGGGATGGCACGACCGATATTCTGAAAGACAGAAATGTTAGAAGTGTGAGCAACAGACGAACATGGATGTGGACGAGGCGAGGGATGCGAGCCAGGATAGAAAAATGCTGCGTTCGGTTCTCTCTGCCTACCCCGCGAGGGACATGGCGTGATGCTATGTATGTATGTATGTGTAAAAAAAGCAGAAGGAAAAGAAACCTTGAAAAATTAGTTACAGACAAAAACAAAATTAACATGAAAATATAACAAAAATTAATATGAAATAGAAGAGTAGCTCAGAATGCCATCAAGATTTTCACAATGAACGATTGTGATTACAAGATTTTCATCGAGTTAAGAACTTTATTATATAGGTTATCAAATATGTGACTAACTCGTTTATCGATTATTCACAATAAAGATAATATACCAATTGCAAAATATAAATTAAGGTAAACAATGAGTTGTCTAGTGAAATCCAAGCAAGCAATGGTATAAGGCAAGGAGACAGTCTAAGCCCGTTTCTGTTCAATATCATAATGGACGAAATCATAGTGAATCGAAATGGTGGCTGGCTTGGGGACTAGGCTATAAAATGGGTGACAAAACTGTTCATGTTAATTGTTATGCAGACGATGCGGCGATAATAGCCGAAACTGACAACGACTTGCAAAGAATGTTGAAAAAATTCCATGTGGCATGGCTATATCAGTAAAACAAAAAGTATTACTACACCCAAAAAACCTTCAAGGTGTGAGTTAACTGTTGGTGATAAGCCCGTGGAACAAGTTATGAGTTTCAAATATTTAGGAGTAGAGATCTGGAGCCATAACGACCTTATACACTGTCCGCAAACAAGCATCTGTCGCATTTGGAATTCCAAAAAATATGATCTGGAAAAATAAACACATGCGTATTGATAGTACGGTCAGAATACATAAGGCATTCGTGAGACCGATCATGATTTATGCTGTGGAAACGCGAGCAGACACTTTACGAACCAAAGGGCTCTTCGAACCAAATCTAAACCCTTTGAAGTGACCACGAGTGAGTGAGTTATTTCATACGAACGGTT
Source organism: Molanna angustata (assembly GCA_963576475.1). NCBI lineage: Eukaryota > Metazoa > Arthropoda > Insecta > Trichoptera > Molannidae > Molanna > Molanna angustata. Next base: position 13,488,262 of record OY754986.1, on the reverse strand, counting down.
TAAAGCGACTGGTTCTTCCTCAGGACAATTGCATAATGTGACTTCATGACGATAAGTGACTTCGTCGGTTTTTAAATATTTCTTCAATTCGCCATGTATTTGGGGAGATAGTTTTGACTTTGCATTTTCCGACGTGCAAATGTTTGCACCTGGGGTTATTGCCTCAGTTAAACCCACTTCTTTGCCGGCTCTGATAAATGTGTTTATGTATTTATATTGTTTTAATTATTTGTTTACTCTGTACATAATCTTATTTACTTTTGCAATATTAATACACATTTTCTCATCGTTTGTGTATTTTATTATTATTTACGATTGTTTATGCTAATTGAATAAGATAGTCGGCCCTCGTAGCTTAGTTGGTTGGGTATCTGACTGCTGATCCAAAGGTCCCGGGTTCGATTCCCGGTGGAGAGACAGTTTTTAATTGTGTTTTGTGAGACGATAAATAACGTAAGTCTCCAGAATGTGGCATCTTGTTATTGGGTGTGTGTTAAATTAATATTTGACATAGACCTGTTAGTTGTCCGAGAAGCAATATTAAATAAATAAATAATTCATCGATAGGTAATAAAATAATTTTTGGTAGAAAACGTAAAAAAAATCAGGATCAAATTATATAGAGTACAAGAAGTCTTAGAAATACAAGAACAGAAAATAATGTACCCTTTTTAAAGAATGAATATGTCCTTGTAAAAAGTACATATATAAACATTTGGATGGGTGGATGGCAGAGCGGTTAGCGCGCTGGGTTAGTAATCCAGTGGTCGCGAGTTCGAATCCTGCCTCGACCGATCTCGTTCACCTATAGTACAAGCATTTATGCTTAGTTTAGGGAACGTAGGAAGATGTATATGTACTTGTTTAACAAGGACATATTCATTTTTTTATTAAAAAAAAAATAAAATAAAATAAACATCTTCATACAATTCATAAATTACACATCCCGGTAACGCCACAGATTTTCAATGTGTTTTCAACCTGCATTTTTAAGCCGGGTAACACTAAAAGTTTCCAAAACGTTAAAATTTATTTTTGGGGTGGGTACCTACGTGTTTAATCAATATTTGGTATAAACTATGTTGTACTTTTTCCCGAGAAGAAATACAAACATTATAATTATTAAAAATATAAAAAAAAAGATACGTATTATTATTTTGAAATATTAATAAAGATTTATGTGACATAATTTAAAAAATATCACGTCATATAATAAATTTTGACCGGATTGTTGTTGAATGTAATTAATTGCTGGTGTTAAAATAATTTATAGTTTATACGTTTTAAATTATAATGAATATAAATTCATTGTGCGTAAATTATAATTAATCATCATCATGTACGTAGATATGAAATCATTCGATTGGGTAAATGTTAAGTTTTGTGTTTTCCTTAAAACCAATTTTTTACTATACAAAATAACTCAACGCATGGTTATACGTAATTTTAATGAGGGATATATTTGCGTCTGGCAGACCTCTGCTTCTTCTATAAGTTTATTCTAGACGTTTTTATTCCGACTTCTGCTTTTTATTCCGCAACTTTTATAACGGAAATTAAATCGGTACATTACGACTGGTGAGCATTGCGATGATTCTTAATGTTAATGACGATACGATACAAAATATCTCAATGCATGTTGATGACGTTACGATACAAAATATTTCAACGAATGATTAGACGTCATTTAAAGTTCCGACAAGGAGCATCGAGATGAACTAGAATTTTTGATTGTTGATGACATTACAATACAAAATATTTCATCGCATGGTTAGACGTCATTTTAAGTTCCGACAAGAAGCACCGAGATTAAGTAGAATTTTTGATTTTTGATGACATTACAATACAAAATATTTCATCGCATGGTTAGACGTCATTTTAAGTTCCGACAAGAAGCACCGAGATTAAGTAGAATTTTTGATTTTTGATGACATTACAATACAAAATATTTCATCGCATGGTTAGACGTCATTTTAAGTTCCGACAAGGAGCACCGAGATTAAGTAGAATTTTTGATTTTTGATGACATTACAATACAAAATATTTCATCGCATGGTTAGACGTCATTTTAAGTTCCGACAAGAAGCACCGAGATTAAGTAGAATTTTTGATTTTTGATGACATTACAATACAAAATATTTCATCGCATGGTTAGACGTCATTTTAAGTTCCGACAAGGAGCACCGAGATTAAGTAGAATTTTTGATTTTTGATGACATTACAATACAAAATATTTCAACGCATGGTTAGACGTCATTCCCGACAAGAAATAGAACCTATTCTTGTTATTGTTGATATAATTACCTACTTTGTCGGTAATTTTGATCATTGTCATCAATCGATTGTCACGGTCAATATCATGGCTGACGATGATGACTTAATGATCATTGATTATTATATTTTACGAATGAAGATGTTCTCGTAAAATATACATTTATTTACATATATCTTCATACATTTCCTAAATTAAGCGTAAATGTTTGTGCTAGAGGCGAACGAAATCGGTCAAGGGAGGTTGGGGTTCGAACTTGATGTCCCGCTCTGCCACCCAGCCATTAATTTATTGACTTTATGTACAGCAAGTGCAAGTGATATAACATAATAATAAGCAATTTGATTTTTTCTTAAAAATGCACTCGTTAGTCAGCCGTGCCTCCATATCATTGGGAATGAATACGCTCTGTTAGGTGACTTTTTTATGATAAATACAAACGTATGATATACAATTTTTTTTAAATTAACTACTTGTTATGTTTTCAGTGGTTATTTATGTATTTTTTTGTTTTATTTTCAATGGATGACATTGAACTAATTCTATTTATATTTTTTACGCTGTTATGATGAAATAAAAAAATAATATATAGTTATGTAATAGATAAGAAATATGCCATAATATCATAACTTTGTAGTTGAAAATAGGACAAGAAATAAATTTGTTTATTTAATAGATAGACGAAATTCGACATTTGCACAGCATCATTATTCCTTTTTGGGTGAAAATTTTTTCAATGAACTTCCGCTTGAAATACGTCAAATTGAAACCCATAGGAAGATGATGATGGCTGTAAAAAATACTTCAAGGGGTTGCAAGGATTTAGTTGACATAGATAATATATGTGTTTGTTCGTGACTTGTGTTGTTTTTGTTTTCATTTAGTTTTTGTTTAGTTTTAGTATTATTACTCTTCTTTTTTTTAGTTTGGTTTTAGTTAAATTTCATTCTTTATTGTTATTGTTTTTCATTTTCAGATAGATACACACATCCTCCCTCTACACAAGCTATAGCTTTAAGAGGGAGGTGATATTGTAAATTAATTAATGTATATAAACCATGTATTATTGTATATTATGTTTTTGAATAAAGAAAAGAAAAAAAAAATTTCCGTTCTATTTAATATAGTTCGCAAACGTTCTATTTGATTTAGTTTGCAAACATTCGTTCTATTCACTGGTATCGCTTAATGCCGAGCATCGTCAGAATGGTGAACAATAGTGGTAAAAACCAACTTTAAACAAGACTTTATGTGATTATGGAGTTCTGTCATAAAGTGACAGTTTCGAACATTAAAAAAATTGAAGTTGCTTGTACAGCAGATTTTAAATTCTAAATTAAATATTTTTTTTTATATTGTTTACCATTCTGACGATGCTAAGCATTGAGCGATACCGGTGAATGGGAGTCGCGTTTGCGAAAAAATAAATATAACTTAAAATTATGTATATATATTTTTTTCATAATTCTAGTAAATTAAACAGGTTCATAACAAATCTGTGATTGTGGAGTTAATTCATCGTGGAGTGACAATTGCAAACATTGAAAAAAATCATATTTTTTTATTAATTTTTGTTACTATTTAATTTTATTCTTTATTAGAGTTCGATTGTGTATCATTTTTTTGTGTTTGCTTGCTTACTTTTTTATTATGGTATTTTTTTGGAGGTACGTAGGTAGGTTTCACATATTTTCTACAAAATGAATTATTTTCTTTTCTATGATTTTTTTTCAAAATGTGTTTCTTATGTATATTTGTAAACGGCAACTTATGCCGTAAATGATCCAATAAACAAACAAATATTTCAATACTAAATTAGGAATATGACAAAAATAAGTAACGACAAAATTTTTTTTTTAATTTTTTTTATTGAGTATACATAGTACAAAAATTTAAATGATTACATTTTTTTTTTCAATAGGCACTGTCCCAATAAAGTTTAAAAACTTGTGCTTGGGACAGGAGAATATAATTAGTTCGCTATATATTTTCATCAAGATTTATCTGTAGAGAAGTTTAATAAATGTATTTCCAAAGGTTTTTAAGATTTATACGTATACATAAACTATCGCATGGTTATTTTATTATTTATTTCATATTTTGTGAAATTTTATAGTTAGATATAAAATAATTCTTTTATTTAAACATAACCTTTCCTACGATTTGAATATATTTTTTACAATAATATTTAATCCAACAATGAGATATAAACAATAATTTCTTGACGTTTTTTATATGAAATGAATAAAAAAATCATTTCATTATTTTTCTTCTGATTTCACACGTACCCATTAACTTGCGAATGGTATTAATAATATTCAAATTGAAGTTATGTAATTCCATTATTACCATTTCAAATATATGCGAATTTTTTTTTGTTTATGCGAAATAAAAAGAATTTATGTGTCTCTGACGACGACTGAAGCTGGAAGGTCAAAAATACCATTTCCCAGTAGTCATTAGTAGCCATATTTTTATAAAAAAATAACATATTAACATCTGGTTTGGAATAAGCAGTTAATGGTTTATTATCGAAATGTTGCAAAACGGGCTTTTGGAAGTTTGCAAATAAAATTTTATGCGCAGGACAAAATTAGAATTTTGCCAACTTTGTAGTGATGGGCAGTCTCGGTTTTGGTCTTTTCAAAATCAATACCCCATGACCAAGACTAGACGTAAATACACCGAAAAAAATATTATGACAACCGAAGTGGCTACCTGCGTTTTAGCCAAACATTTTTTATCAGTAATAAAGGTTTACTGTTTTATAGTCACTACAGTTCGGTTAATTTTAACATGAAATTTCGTTGCTATTAACATTTTTTTTTCAGTGTACCAAGACTCTCACAAGAGTCCTGAAATTTAGTAAAATAAATAATTGTGCTTTTACAGAAAAATAAAAAAAAAACTTGTAGAAGTTGAAAGATTTGCTAGAAAGACTGAAGGTGTTAGTCTTGAAACTAGATTCCATATATATACCTATCTTATCTCTCTGTCGTCTTATTCTCCGTATATTATATAACTTTTTCAAATTTTGTACTATTACGATTTGAACATATCTAACCTAGCGCTTTATTCTCTATTGTAAAGGTCTATACTTAGCTAAAATCGAAATTGGGAATCGATTTCGAATAAAGAGTAAGTTAGCAAGACTGGGAATGCAAGGTCAAGACCATGACTATAAAATAATGCATTAGATCATCACTGCAATAATATTATACAATAAATCGTAAACATTTCATTGAAAAGGCGTTAATCACAAATTTAATATGTTTTCTTTCTATGTCGAGTTGAACTTATTTAAAACAACATAAAACTGATTAGTTGGAAACACTGGTTAGTTGGAATAAATTGCCATACGGCAATAAAAATAAAATATTTATTATTTAATTTTTGTTATTTTACCTCTGAATTTATTTGATGACGTCAAAAAAAAATATTGACATCAAAAATCATATTCCGAATACCTTTATCTTAATTTTAGTAATGAAAATTAATAAATATAAGATCTCTGTAATTAATTCTTCAATTACGTTGTATTTTTGACGTATATCGTTTCATAGTAAAAAAATAAAATACTAATAAAAAAAAAATCGGGTTTTGATCAATCTCAAACATTGTCGATTTCTCTGTGAATATCTAAAAAGATATATAAGTTGACCACAATCTACAAGTGTGATTGAACGTGTGTATTAAAAAAAAGAACAAAAAAAAAGAAGACAAAATTAGCAATTATCTAACAGCCTATTCCAACTGTCGATTTGTTCAGGAGAACTTTGTTCTCTTAACATATCGACAATGTATCAAGCCAGGATACGCGAGAATTGTATGCAGAGGTCTACTTTTTTGTATGCAGAGTCAAAAAACACCAACTTAGAGGCTTCGCAGCATATATGTTCCATATACGGATTTACTCAGAATTCGGAGTAGAACATTTCGTGTGTCTGTGTGTGTGTCTGTGTGTGTGTGAGTGTGTGTGTGTGTGTGTGTGTGTGTGTGTGTGTGTGTGTGTGTGTGTCTGTGTGTCTGTGTGTGTGTGTGTGTGTCCGTCCCCCCCCTTATAACTTTTGATCCGCTCAATTTACAGAGCCCAAAATTTAAGAATATATAGACAGTTATAGGCCTACAAAACTTTTATACTCAGAATTTTGAATTTTTGTTTCAGTCAGGGGTTATCAACTTTTGAAATTTTGGTTTATTTTTCCATATATCTCAGAAACCATAAAATATAAAACACTGAAAATTGGTATAAGCATAGAAAAATACAAAATCTCAAATTAGTTTATTCAAAAAAATTCCAGAGTTTCTCAAACATTTTTTTATTAAGAAAAATATTTTTTTTATGATAAATTTATGAGTTAAACTGCCTATATTTTCATTTTTTTTTAAATATCGAAAAAAGCCGAAACACCCCAACTAAATAATTTAATTTTCTATAAAAAATATCAACATGGTATTAGCACATCTCAAACTTTTTTTAACAATTTTTATAAAAATTGAATGTAGTGACGACATTGCTTCATACAATTTGTAGGGCAGTCGCCTATACACAATATGTAAGAAGACTTAATAGTTTGATAGGTACTTAATCTCCAAACATACATACAGAACCATCATGCTGTTTTCATATTTCGGGTAGGAAAACAGGACTGACCTCCATACTGTCCTATCTTGACATACATACCAACATGTGTTAAAATTTTCAATAATTTGGATTTATGGGTTTATAGTTTGATTCTTATTCTTCAACTATACATACTATCGCTATCGACAGTTGGATCTTATGTGTTCTGCAGACCTAATGCCTCTTTCAATCAAATCATGGATCGAGTACTACATAATAAATATGACGTAAACACTTATATTGTATTGTGTGTTGGAAACACTTTAGGTGTAAAAGAAAAAAATCTTGCTCTATATATTAACTCACTTTTAAATTTAAATGTAAAAAAAATAGTAATTTGTGCTTTTCCATACTGTAATAAAACGAAACAAAATGATTATATTTATAAGTTAAATATGTTAATGTATAATATGACATTTCGATCAACAGAGAGAGTTGCTTTTTTTGACACAAATAATTTTATTCATAATTATAATAAAAATGGCAAATTATTTATACCTACCTATTTGAAAAAGCAACTTGCCTCATTATTAGGATTCAATATATTAAATCCTGCTTATTGTAAGAAATCTATTGACGTAATAAATTACGAGAAACACACACGTTGTCATAATTCTAATGACAAAACGTGTATTCAACCTATTGTAAATAATATTATATCTGATGTTATAATGAATAACAAAAACTGTGATCTTAACTATGTAAGCTTATCAATAGATTTGAAATGTAAAAATGATAATGTAATTTGTGTTGAATCTGATTCAAGTAATGTATCTAATGTTGTGTGCAATGAAAATTGCGATCTTAATAATGTAAGCTTGTCAACAGATTTGAGATGTAATGATAGTATAATTTGTGCTGGGCCTGTCTATGGTATGTCTGATGGGATAATGAGTAAAGAAAATACTGACAATTTAAGCACGTCAACAGGTTTAAACTGAAAACCCGGACAAAGGATAAGCTTATTAGATTAATATTAGCTCACCAAAATATTCAAAGCTTATCTTGCAAAATACTAGAAACCGAACTTTTTCTAGAAAAATTCAATATTGGTATACTATGTTTGACTGAGCATTGGCTTCACGACAGCAAAATGAAATTTTATATAAAAAAATTTAAAATAGTCAGCTGTTTCAACAGAAGTTTGAGTAAATTGAATCACGGGGGCTCATTGATTTTGGTAAAGGATTCTCTAAAATCTAAGGAGCGTAAAGACATTGCTAAGCTTTCTGTTGAAATAGACCTCGAATTATCATGTGCTGAATTTGATGAGTATGTAATCATTTGTGCATACAGAGCACCAACAGGAAATTTTAAGAATTTTGAATTAATTTGAGGATGCCCTTAGGGTAGCCTGTAAAAGTCGTAAAAAAGTGGTTGTCTGTGGTGACTTTAATGTAGATTTACTTATCGATTCACCATTGAAGGATAGAATGCTTGCTCTATTTAAATTGTTTAACCTGTCTTGTGTTTTTATGGAACCAACACGAGCTACTGCCACGTCAGCTACCTGTCTTGATAACATTTTCTGTGAGTGTCAATATACAGACGAAGCCATAATAAATTGTATAAAGTCAGACCACAGTGGTCAAATAATAACTTTACTAGGAAATGTAACTAATAGTAAAAATGAAATATGGTACAGACCTATAACTTTAAAAAAAATACAGAAGTTTGTACGTAATGTCGAGATTAACTTGCCCCAGCTGAATGCATCTGATTTGGATGTTAACAAATTGTATAACGCTTTTTTCAAATGTATCTCAACAGAGTTTGACAAGGTTTTTACAAGAAAAAAAATGGACTCTAAAAAGAAGACAAATTTTAGTGAATGGGCAACACCTGGAATTCGTAAAAGTAGAGATATACTTTATGATCTTTTTGACAAGAAATCGCATACATACGTCGGCCTTCGTGGCTCAGTTGGTTGGATATCTGACTGCTGATCCAAGGGTCCCGGGTTCGATTCCCGGTGGAGACACAGTTTTTAAAATTGTGTTTTCAGTCTGGATCTGTGAGACGATAAATATCGTAAGTCTCCAGAATGTGGCAACTTGTTATTGGGTGCGTGTTAAATAATTATTTGACATAGTACCTGTTAGTTGCCCGAGAAGCTACATAAATAAATAAATAAATAAATAGGTTCGTCGAATATGTCAGAAAGTATTCAAAAACATTTAAACTAGTATGTCATAAAGCTAAATCAGATTTTATTAATAAAAAAATTAGGGAATCATTTAATAAATCTAAGACAATATGGAATATTATTAATGCGGAAACCGGTAAGACAAAGGCTCGTGATTCTAATCTTTCTCTAAAAATGAACAATAAAATAGTCACCTCTAGTGAAGAAGTGACAAACAAGTTTTTGGACTATTTTACAAATATCCCGATTATAACCACCGCAAAATTGAATTCGTCTCCTGATTTGGCTAAAACATATCTAAAAAATTCTGTACCTGTTTGTAACACCGTTTTTAAGTTTAAAAATATTAAGGTCCAAAACATAACTGAAGCTTTTAATTCTCTAAAATCTAAAAAAACTGAAGATTTATGGGGAATGTCGGTCAAAATTGTGAACTCAATCATTTATATTATAGCTCCACATTTGACAATCATATTTAATAAATGTGTTGATTTAGGTGTTTTTCCTGATCTTATGAAATGTGGTCGATTAATACCACTTCTTAAAAGCGGAGATCAGGAAGACCCAACAAATTTTAGACCTGTTTCTGTATTGCCAGTTTTTAGCAAAATTTATGAAAAAATTATTCTGAATCAATTGCTTTCTCATTTTAATAAGAATAGACTATTACATAGCCAGCAGTATGGATTTACTAAAGGTAAATCTACGATCGATGCTGGAGCTAAACTAATTGAACATATATTTAGTGCGTGGGAGGCATCGCAGAATGCAATTGGTGTTTTTTGCGATCTATCAAAGGCATTCGATTGTGTAAATCATGAAACGCTTTTAATTAAATTAACTCATTATGGAATTAAAGATAAAGCTCTCAAACTGATTTCTTCTTATTTAAAAAATAGGGTTCAAAAAGTTGATATAAATGGGGTTTATTCTTCAGAATCGACGGTAAAGATTGGCGTTCCGCAGGGATCGATATTGGGTCCATTTCTTTTTTTGGTTTATATTAATGATCTACCTTACGCAGTGCAGGAAAGGGCAGACATCGTTATCTTTGCCGATGACACTTCACTTATATTTAATACCACTCGACAAAAAGAAAACTTGGAAGATGTGAACTCAGCTCTTGATTTTATTTTACATTGGTTCACTGCTAATAATTTGGTCCTTAATTAAAAAAAAACTAAATGTATAAAATTTACGATTCCTAATGTTAGACAAACTAACATTGATTTGACATTAGACGGTAATACTCTGGAATTCGTGATGGAATCCATTTTTCTGGGAATAACACTAGATTCAAAACTACAATGGGGTCCCCAAATATCAAAAATGACAAAAAAACTTAGCTCTGCAGTATTTGCTATTAGAAAGATCAGGCAACTGGCGGACGTGGCAGCGGCTCGATTAGTTTATTATAGTTACTTCCATAGTATTATGTCTTATGGCATACTATTGTGGGGGAAGGCTGCCGATGTGGAATCAATATTCGTACTCCAAAAGAGAGCTATACGTTCAATATACAGACTTGGTTCTAGGGACTCACTGAGGGAGCTCTTCAAGGAGATCAAGATTCTTACAGTCACTAGTCAATATATTTATGAAAATATAATTTTTGTAAGAAAAAACTATAATTTGTTTATCAGAGTTGAAGAACTCCATAATATACTGACTAGGAATAGAAAAAAAATATATATACCTAAATATAGATTATCTAAGGTAAACAATTCTTTTTTGGGTCAATGTATTAGAATTTACAATAAGATTCCACAGAATATAATAAACCTAAATGACAGAAAGTTTAAATCACATATTAAAGAAACGCTTATCAGAAAGGCATATTATAGACTGGATCAGTACATGAATGACAAAGATGCGTGGTGTTAATCACGGTCTGCTTGTGTTTGTTGTTTAATCTTGTATCAATTTATATGTTTGTAATTGTCAGAAAGGCATATTATAGACTGGATCAGTACATGAATGACAAAGATATGTGGTGTTAATCACGGTCTGCTTGTGTTTGTTGTTTAATCTTGTATCAATTTATATGTTTGTAATTGTCAGAAAGGCATATTATAGACTGGATCAGTACATGAATGACAAAGATGCGTGGTGTTAATCACGGTCTGCTTGTGTTTGTTGTTTAATCTTGTATCAATTTATATGTTTGTAATTGTCAGAAAGGCATATTATAGACTGGATCAGTACATGAATGACAAAGATGCGTGGTGTTAATCACGGTCTGCTTGTGTTTGTTGTTTAATCTTGTATCAATTTATATGTTTGTAATTGTCAGAAAGGCATATTATAGACTGGATCAGTACATGAATGACAAAGATATGTGGTGTTAATCACGGTCTGCTTGTGTTTGTTGTTTAATCTTGTATCAATTTATATGTTTGTAATTGTCAGAAAGGCATATTATAGACTGGATCAGTACATGAATGACAAAGATGCGTGGTGTTAATCACGGTCTGCTTGTGTTTGTTGTTTAATCTTGTATCAATTTATATGTTTGTAATTGTCAGAAAGGCATATTATAGACTGGATCAGTACATGAATGACAAAGATGCGTGGTGTTAATCACGGTCTGCTTGTGTTTGTTGTTTAATCTTGTATCAATTTATATGTTTGTAATTGTCAGAAAGGCATATTATAGACTGGATCAGTACATGAATGACAAAGATGCGTGGTGTTAATCACGGTCTGCTTGTGTTTGTTGTTTAATCTTGTATCAATTTATATGTTTGTAATTGTCAGAAAGGCATATTATAGACTGGATCAGTACATGAATGACAAAGATGCGTGGTGTTAATCACGGTCTGCTTGTGTTTGTTGTTTAATCTTGTATCAATTTATATGTTTGTAATTGTCAGAAAGGCATATTATAGACTGGATCAGTACATGAATGACAAAGATGCGTGGTGTTAATCACGGTCTGCTTGTGTTTGTTGTTTAATCTTGTATCAATTTATATGTTTGTAATTGTCAGAAAGGCATATTATAGACTGGATCAGTACATGAATGACAAAGATGCGTGGTGTTAATCACGGTCTGCTTGTGTTTGTTGTTTAATCTTGTATCAATTTATTTTTTTGTTTGTAATTGTTTTTTTTTTATTTATATACTTTCTGACTTTCAACATGTGTGCAAACTGCATTTACGATGGAAAAAAAAAATGATTTGATTTGATTTGATTTGATTACATGCAACTAGTTTTTATGGTCTTGACTCTTGTATAATCCAACTGTCGATTTGTTCAGGAGAACTTTGTCTCTCTTAACATATCGACAATGTTTCAAGCCAGGATATGCGAGAATTGTATGCAGAGGTCTACTTTTTTCACGGCTTTTCCAACTTTGAAGTCAAAAAACACCAACTTAGAGGCATCGCAGCATATATGTTCCATACACGGATTTACTCAGAATTCGGAGTAGAACATTTCGTGTGTCTGTGTGTGTGTGTGTCTGTGTGTGTGTGTGTGTGTGTGTGTGTGTGTGTGTGTGTGTGTCTGTGTGTGTGTGTGTGTGTCCCCTTATAACTTTTGATCCGCTCAATTTACAGAGCCTAAAATTTCAGAATATATAAACAGTTACAGGCCTACAAAACTTTTATACTCGTAATTTTGAGTTTTTGTTTCAGTCAGGGGTTATTAATTTTTTAATTTTTATTTTATTTTTCCATATATCTCAGAAACCATAAAAGCTAGAACGCTGAAAATTGGTACAAACATAGACAAATACAAAATATCAAATTAGTTTTTTCAAAAAAATTCCAGGATTTCTCAAATATTTTTTATTAAGAAAAGTATTTTTTTTATGATAAATTTATGAGTTTAACTGCCTATTTTTCCAAAACTTTTACAATTATCGAAAAAAGCCGAAACACCCCAACTAGATAATTTAATTTTCTATAAAAAATATTAGCATTGTAGTAGAAGATCTCAATTTTTTTTTAACAATTTTTTTAAAAATTGAATTTAGTGACGACATTGCTTCATACATTTTGTATGGCAGTCGCCTATACACAATATGTAAGAAGACTTAATAGTTTGATACTTCATCTCCAAACATACATACATACCATCATGCTATTTTCATATTCTGGGTAGGAAAAAAGGACCTTCCTCCATAATATCCTATCTTGACATACATACCTACATATGTTGTATAGAAAACAAAATATCTGACAATATTCAATAATTTGTATTTATGGGTTTATAGTTTGGTACATATGTATTCTTCAACTATACATACTATCGCTATCGACAGTTGGATCTCATGTGTTACATGCAACTAGTGATATACAATTTTCATATTGTTTCGTATTATTCTTTCGAGAAAGTGTATAATGAAAATAATAATAATTGAGTGATTTTAATTGTAATGCTTATTTTTTATTGATATTATTAGTAAATCGGCAACAGCGATAAAAAATGAAATAAATAAATAAATAAATAAATAAATAAATAAATAAATAAATAAATAAATAAATAAATAAATAAATAAATAAATAAATAAATAAATAAATAAATAAATAAATAAATAAATAAATAAATTAATAAATAAATAAATAAATAAATAAATAAATAAATAAATAAATAAATAAACAAATAAACAAATAAATAAATAAACAAATAAACAAATAAACAAATAAATAAAAAAAAAAATAAATAAATAAATAAATAAATAAATAAATAAATAAACAAATAAACAAATAAATAAATAAATAAATAAAAAATAGATAAATAAATAAATAAAAAATAAATATATAATTTAAAAAGAAAGGAATAAAACAAAAAAATAATAATTACAGAAATATTGACTGTATTATCTGTTTACTATCTCAACTGTCACATTATGTGGATTATCTACATTTTATTATATCACATCGTTTGAATCATGTGATTTATTGGTTTTCGTCTTTGCGGAGGGAAAAATTATAACATAAATATTTTTTATCTATTATTCGTAGGTAGGAGTTTGGTATCTACCCAAATAGATGAAATGTTCTTCCTCATATTAAATTATTGAATAGGTTTCCTCATCGTAAAAAAAATACGTCAATCATTTTTTGATATCGAAATAAATACAGTGTAATATAATATTTGTATGTATATTTTATTTAGATGAAAAAAAATAGTACAGTTTTATAAATCCAGTATGAACATAAATAATACAAACAAAAATATGACAATCCTTTAAATCCTTAAAAATTTTATTTAAATCCTTAAAAATTTAAATAAATTTTTATTTATTCTTTTTTCATTATCATTATTTTTTTTTCTTGTAAGATAAATTTTAATTTATGTTCTGTGTCACTAACAATAAAAAAATAACTTTAATTTTCTGTATTAGCTGTTAGTTAAATTTAATTTACAATTTATCTATAATTCTCGGTATGTACATATAAAATATGTGTAAGTAAAATGTATGTAATATGTAAAATGTATGTAATTTACTCCTCTCCCAAACACAAGTTTTTAAACTTTATTGGGACAGTATCTATTTGAAAAAAAAAACTGTAATAATTTTTGTATTATTTATCTATGTTTATATTATGTATGACTAATAAAAAATTAAAAAAATAAACATTAATATATTTAAATACTCAATAATAAAAATAAAAGGATTAACAATATGCACAATATAAATTAAAGAAATCTAAGATGAAACCTGATACAACACTATGAGAGAGAAGAGAAAATTGTGTTTTTTTAAATTTATTTATTTATTTTATATATAAAGAAATAAAATATAACAATTTACAATACTTATAATAGCATACACAAAAATATTTTATTCATATTACCCCCAAAAAAGAGCATATACTCGTGGTTTGGGGGGATTCCTATTTAAACCAAAAATTAATCTTCATTATCATAATTAATCAAAAACCAATAATATACATATTATCAAAAGAAAAAAAGAACAGAAAAAAACATGCAATTAAAATACATTAAATATTACTGTTATACTATTGATAACATCTTCATTTATTTTCTGTTCTTTCCGTAATGTTCTCACTTCTAACTCTGTCCTACATCGTCTTGTTACATGTTATTTTCAGCGATCTCTATTCAGGTAAATTTATTCGGCTTTAATGCGTCTTCTAAATTTCTCTCAAATAGGGAAAAAGATTTAATTGCTTTAATGTGAAAAAATATGTTGATTCGTTTTGAATATTCATTTTTTCAGTTCGTAAACGGTATGCACGAATTATAAAAAATCAATTTATAAATTAAAAGAATAAAAAAACTCGTCATAAATGTAGGGTCACATAGCAAACTATAAAATAAAAGCAAATTTTTGGCCTTGTAAGCCATATTTAAAATGAATATTAATTAACTAATCTAAAAAAGTGTTTACTGAAATGTATTTTAAAAACGAGCCACAAGTAAAACAAAAAAAAAAAACAGCCTTAAAAGTAATGTTTTCAAGGATTTCTTAATACCTAATAAATAATCCCTAAGAAATAGTTTGATTTTGAAGTACTTAGATTGTTTGGGTATGTCCAGCGAATGGAGAAATAATACTGAGCTCCAAAAAAATTCTCGATACACGACCGGAGGGAAAATGAAATATGAGGAGACCAAAATAAAGGAGCATTGATGGCGTACAGAAAGACTCTAATACAATTGGAGTTCACCGCGCGGACAATTGACCTTGGGGACAGTTGGCCGTGATGACAATTGACCGTGGGGACAATTTATCTTATGGACAATTAACCGAATGGACAATTCACCGTGCGGAAACTATTTTTACTAACGGTCAATTGTCCGTACGGTGAATTGTCCTTACAGTCAACTGTCCATATGGTAAATTGTCCGCACGATCAATTTTCCTCGCCATCAATTGTCCATTCGGTAAAAAGGGCGTACGGTCAATTGTCCGCGGTCAATCTGCTACGGTCAATTGTCCGTGAACCACTTAAATGGCTCTTGTAACCTCAAATGGAGGAACATTGGCCAGATTCAATATTGACATAAAATCGTGCATTGTTAATTACATTGAAATGAACAACAAATTCAAAGGTATGTGGTATACAAAAAAAACTTAAATTAGAATTAAAGAAGTTGGGTAAATTAGTTTTTACTCCTCACTAACCCAAGGGGTTATAGTGGGGAGTTGTGATTTCGCAATTTTTAAGGGTATTTTTTTTTGCAGATTATCAACTAGTATCATGCCGAGATTGTATTCTGAAAGTTTCATCACAATGTAATGTGTGTTTGCTATGTGCAGTGTACTATGTACGGCGTGTTCATTTTACTTTATCGATTATAGACTAAAGAACTCATTCGATTCTATTCAAATTTTGCAAATATGTATATCTAATACTCGATTAGATCCCATTAGATTTTGAATGATATATGAATAGTGCTTCTCAATTTTTTTAACTGTCAAATATTTCACAGTGACCCCAAGCTCAGGAAACTTAAAATTTGAAATTTTTATTTTCAAATTCGTAAAAAGGCACATCACTTTCATAAAATGGCATTGAAGAATTATTAAGTTTTCATAATAAAATATTTAAATAAAAAATAATTTAACAAACTCATTTCATGAAAATGTTGGAAATTTTCATACAAAATTTGAATGACTTGTTAGTGAGGAGTTTAGCGTTGGCCACAACTCACTCGTTTTTAAATAGGAAGTATAAATAAATTGATGAATATTAGACTTTTTTATGATAGATCAGGTTCAATGACATAACAAACACAATTTTTTTTCAATCAATTACGGTCGAATTGTGTATGTTATTTCGATTACATGAAAATTCTTCGAAACACAATTGTTCGAATGCGCAATTGTACGAATAACAATTTTTCGAAAATCAGTTATCAGAATGACAATTGTCCGAAAGCAAATTATTCGAACTAACATTTGTTGGAATACCAATTGACCGAATTTAATATATTTTTGTGTCATTATGTTGCCTCCTTTGACATATTTGTTGCCAGTGAAATATATTCGATGAAGACAATTATTACTTGTATTATTGTTGGGTACGTATGTTTGCACATTTTTAATAACTGATGTTTGACAGCGCGGGATAGCCTAGTTTGTACACCATTTTTTTTATTTTGACACATCATGTACAGACAGTTTATCTAGTATTCACACCAATTAAGTTATTTTATTTAAATATTATAGTTACTTTTTTAATACATAATGCAACTGGCTCACGCCAGTCGCAATTATAACTACGAACAAACCTAACCAACCTATTTTTACCAAAGTTTTTTAGGTTAGGTTTAAAAAATCGGTGTACATCCTAGGATATCCGACAGCGCGGTGCTTCGCCATGTTGTTTATTCCATAGATTTTTATTATACATAATATACTATGTAGATGTAGTAGGTACTCCGTACAAAAAGTAAGTCATGAACTATCGCGCGTTTTACGTTTTGGTTGTCCTTATATATTTCAGTTTTCCTTACATTTCAACACATCCTTAATATCTTTTCTCTAAATCTAAATTAACAAAGTGTTTTTACGACAAAAAAATCCGAAAACAATTCACATTATTCGTTATTATCTATGGAAAAACGATGTACTAAAACGTCAAAAATCCCCCGGAAAAATGCCTCACTTCGATTCATACAAAATTTGCTAACTACGACATCTAGTATATTATATTAAAAATCTATGGTTTATTCCTCTCACAATACTACCAAAATGACGTCATAAAAATTCGAACAATTGTTATTTCTGATAATTGTGTGTTCGGAAATTGTTTTTTGAAAAAATGTGATTCGAATAATTGCCATTCGTAAAATTGATTTTCGTAAAATTGAGCATTCGAATAATTGTTTTTCGAATAATTTTCCTGTCACCGTTATTTCTATGTCGAAATTGAAATTTTATCTAGAAATAACAAATGATGCAAAATTTATACAAGACTAGACAGTGAAGTTTTGAAAATCAGGTTTTTAATATTGCCGAACTTTAGTTTGTTAGTTTCTCTATGCATGTTGATATTTCGATTGAGCACAATTTCAATAAAAAAAACTTCGTTGTTTGGAAGTTCCTGCTGTACTGCTGTATACCTCGTGAGGACCACGGCGTGATTTTATGTATTTCAATGTCGAAATTACGAAAACATAAAAAAATAATCTATCAGTATTAGGCTAACATAATATGGACATAGAATAAATTCATCTTCGTTATCACAGAGATAATGCAAATAAAAGAAATCAATAAATTAGGAATTATACAATTTAAACTCGAAATTTAAATAGGCTCTTTTGTGCAAACAAGTTCTTGAGGTGAGCTTTGAAACTCAGAGGCAACAAACGTAACATCGGATGAGATAATATATGAGCTGTAGGTTATTGTAATTAATATTTACGATTACATTCCTATGTAAATACTGGACGACTTGTTATTTAAAATTTATGATAAAGTGTTAATAATGCCATTCTATGGTAGATTTAATCAGGCTTGCTACTTAAAAGGAAATAAAAATGCTTCCAGTGTAAATATTGAGAAAATATAAATAGTAATAAACGGATTTTTTATTACTACAAATAGTAGTCTTATAAGATTCTTGCATACGCTCTCAAACACTCCCTCTTACATCGCAATCTTATGTACGCATGCTTCTTCTCCTTGGCTATATCCCAACTGTCTGTATGTCCAGACTGTTGGGGTCAGCTCTCCTCGTCTTTGTTACAGGCTCTCTTGTCCCGCAGAATGTCACTTAGGCTATGACTCCGCAGTTGGTTGCGTCTTTGCGCAATCCAAGAATTATTTGGTGTTACTCTGGATTTAAGTCGAGGAAAACCCATGCAGATTGCTCTTATATACGCATGCACACTAGGCTGGGCCGTCCATATATGGAAAATTCAGTTGGTTAGGTATCTGACTACTGATTCAAATGTCCCGGGTTAGATTCGCGATGGAAGACAATTTTTAATTGAATCCAGAATGAGGCAACTCGTTATTGGGTGCGTGTTAAATTAATATTTGACATAGTATACCTTTTAGTTGCCCGAGAAGTAATAAGTTAAAACAAAACATGTAATCTAAACGAAAGTGGTTTCAACAGTTGCGCATAAATATTTATATTGTTATTGCATTTTTAATTTTCAAATTTATTAGGTCTTCCGAAATTGACTCCATTACCAATAAACGATTGGCGCGCGACACACTAGAACAACATGTGCTAATGCACCTAAAATGCCATATTATTACTACTACTTCTACTATTATACATATAACTACTGCATCCTAAGTATTGCGACGACCATGAATAATTCATTTCATATTATTAAACTTGAATCAGAAAAATAAAAAAATACTATTTTGAAAACATTGACCTCTGGTAGAGGCGATTTGCGTGCTAGGATAGCAAAAAAATGGCGTTCATTTCTCTCTGCATATCCCGCCAGGGACATGGCGTGATGGTATGTATTTGTCGAAAGTTAAATTCTTCAGTTAATGTGTTAAATTTTACCAAAATGTTGGTGATCAGAAACAAAATTTTGTTGTCTTGACTTCATTATAGCGATAAAGACTTTTTCTAGACCACATAAAAAATGCAGATAATCTCCGCAATGGGACCTTTAATTAATAATAATTTAATAATAATAATTTTAAATTTAATAATAACTTTAATTAATGATAATTTTTTCTCAGATGTAAAGGACGTTTTGGTTATTATGGTAGCATAGTTAACTCAATTTTGCCAAAATAGGCAGTTTATGACTTTTTCCAGTAAGTACCTAGACGATTTTTTTCATTATTTTTAGTTAAGCAGTATTCAAATAAGAAACTTTTAAGACCCCTTTCATAGGTATGTGGATTCGAAAAAATATTGTACGGTCCAGCCTTATGCACACTCAAACAATTATACTTTTCTGATAGGTTTTGGATTGTATGTTTATTTGAAGATAATAAACTATTGAAACTTGTTAAATATATATTTTTTTGTGCTAATTTATCACATTTGCACAAGTTATGTAGCGAATTTATCACAACAGCACAAAGTACATAATACCCCCTATTCAGTAACTATTGTAACTAAAATAGGAACGTTCTAAAATTGTACATTTTAGATTTACGGTCTTATTTCAGTTTTATAAAATATCAACTTGGACTAAATGGAATCAGAACGTACCTATATTGGCCGGAACGTTCTTAAAAAGTTACTGAATCTGACGTAGTATGAATAATTATGAAAATTATGAAATTTTCATTCATTCATTCATTCATACCATCACGGCATATCCCACAATGTGGGGTAACCAGCGAAAGGTGTGCGGGTGTGCATTTCCTTATAAAAGGGAGCACAACACATATGTGTATACCCACACACCAGTCTCGTCTCACCTAAAAAGGCACTACATTCAGAATGGGTGGTGAACCTCATTGCTGAACTATGTCAGATGTTATTGTTGCCTGTTGTATTTTCGATTACCCGGCTCTTACGGGACACTCGAAAACAGTAATAGAAAAGAGTGGAAGCACTATTCTAAGCCGGTGCCTCACAGCTAAAAAATACGTCTAAGGCTGCCTGTCCATTGATGCGAAGCGAGGCGGCGGAGCGGAGAAACGGAGAAATATTAACCAATAGGATTGCATAAAATCGCGGAGCGGATATTTTATGCAATCCTATTGGTTAATATTTCTCCGTTTCTCAGCTCCGCCGCCTCGCTCCGCATCAATGGACAGGCAGCCTAATTCAGGAACTTTTTAAGAACATTCCGGCCAATATAGATACGTTCCTGTTCCATTTAGTCCAAATTGATATTTTTTAACGCTGCAATAAGACCGTAAGTCTAAAATCGGCAATTTTAGAACGTTCCTATTTTAGTTACAATAGCTACTGAATAGGGGGTACTATGTAATATTAGTCGTATATTATCAAAAACAGCAATCTGTTCTCGGACTGATTTCGAGCGAATTAAAAAAAAAACGTTTTGTTTCAATTTGATGCTATCAGAAACTACCGTTTACCCTTATTTTCATGTAATTAAGAATTAATTATGTGAAAATAAGGGTATACAGTAGTTTCTGACAGCAGCAAATAAAAAAAAACGTTTTTATAATTTGTTCGAAATCAGTCCGAGAAAAGATTGCTGTTTTTGATACTATAAGACTCATATCTTATGTTAAATTTTTGGTAGAGCAGGCGTTCGCCTAGTGAGATAAAGAATCCTTGCAGCTTGTACAAGTGACGAATAAATTACCGTATGGCAATTTCTTCCAAATAATCGTCGTTTTATTTCCCGAAGAGCAAGCATATCGTTGGAACTTATTATTTATATCATTTTCCTTTCTGCTGAGAATTGAACCCAGGGCTCCGGAATAGAATTAAAACGACTTACCACTATGGTACAGCGGTCAACATTAATGAAATTTAATTATTTAAAAATGCGAATTTGACTATTCATCGTTTAACCATATTAAAAAATTATATCCATATATTACCAGATGTCCTTGGTTTCATCATGTTTACATAAAATGATAAAAAATCTTATTTAACATTATCTAAACATAAATATTATTGATTTACGTAACACAACACTTAGTATTAATTTAAATTCCATGTTTAATTTAAAATTGTGTATAAAAAGCTACTTTCACTTTTATTTTAATTTAACGACTCATTAAAATCCAAGTAATTCATATTTAAGAAAAAAACAAGTTGTCACAGAATCGATAAAACACAGATTGTGTGAAAAAAAAACAACAGAAAAACAAGTAATCAAGGTCACAAACGTCAACTTTCTAGATTTGGTCACAAACGAAGATGCATAATGGTACAAATTAATCAACAATTAAATTTTATGTGAATTTTTAATCGTATAATTCGACAGAAGTATCGAAAAAAATGTCAGCATGGTAACACGGCGCGGCGACCACAGATAAACCACAAACGAAAAAGAATATTAATATTCGAATTTGATTTTTTTGAAAATGGAACGAGAGCACAACTAAACAACTTACGATCGTAAATTTGAGACGTGACGCCATTTTGTGTTCCAGACAGTTCCCGCCGGGCGATTGGGCTTTCGCAATACGGGCGCGATGGTTTTATACGGCGGTGTTGCAAGGAAAGATTATGTTATAATTCGCAAACGCCAACGGAATTCCCCGACAATTTGTTTATTATTTTAATCGCGCATAGATCCGATTGTTAGGTCGCGATGTATAAGACTGTTTTCTTTAACTTTGCGGACAGCAAAGGCAATGTACATTGCTTGTACAGCGGGTTTAGTTATTATTGAATTTTTCGCTAGTCAGCTGTTTTTGGATGTTTTTCCGTAGCAGCGACATCTGTGAAATAATATTACAATATGGATAAGCGTGGGCAACTGAATTGATTAGATATTGTCTTGTTTTGGTATTATCATTATCATTGTGCAATATTATAAATAAATATTTTGTTTTATAGTTTTGACATAATATAAGAATATTTTCAATGTCAAGATCTGTATGGTTAGCTAATATTTACACAAAGTTGAATTAATTAATACATTAATAATAATAGATGAATACATATATATTAGATGGGTGGTGACAAAAAAATATTTTTATTTATTTATAGGTATATTTATTTTTTCTTTCACACCACATTTATAATGACAGCAATAAGTAGATTACTGCTGCCCAACTAGGAAATCCTGTTCTAGGGCTAGCAGTTTACAATTTTTATTGACAATTATACGCAATTATGAACAAGGTTATTGTTCCCGTTCCACAATAAATATGTAAAAACAGATTAACCGGGTAATAAATAATATTTGTAATTATTTGAAAAGTAATTTGCGATATTAATTTTTTACATGATGAACGTTGACTGCGTTTAATTTATGCGAGGCGAAACGAGTGTGTGGGGATACACGCATGTGAAATGCTTCCTTTTATAAGTTACTTGATAGTCTTCAAGGTTATCATCGACTTATTCTCATTTCCTTCAAGATCTGTGTCGAAAAATGTGCCATCAGTACGACGCCAAATATAAATGTTGTCTGGATTACAAAAGAAATTACATTAGCCAATAAAGAGGCTTAGTATAAACGTGGTTTTGTTAAGTACATTGCAATTACAAGTGAACATTGCAATTTGTTTCGTAGAGCCAACAATTAAGTAACAGCGTCAACAATTAAGTAACAGCGCCAACAATTAAGTATCAGCGCCAACAATTAAGGAACAGCGCCAACAATTAAGTATCAGCGCCAACAATTAAGTATCAGCGCCAACAATTAAGGAACAGCGCCAACAATAAAGGGGACATATTAACTTAAGCACCCCAATTTGAAATCATATTTCTCAAATATGTGTATTTCTAAAAATAATACAACACATTCACTAGAGGAATGTTGGTATTTTCAACATTCCTCTAGTGAATGTTTGTCACAAAATTTTAAAATTTACCATAAATTAAAAATATGCTTTTTTACAGCATTTTTTAAATTACTGCATTACTATATATCGTAGAGAAATAATTTTTTTATGGCTTAAAGAGTGCATAAAATCGAAGTGAACGACGGTAAAGTTTTTTCATTTAAAGTCAAAATTCAAAAATTCAACAAAATTTGGTTTTCCGATAGTTTAAATTACGTATAAACCATTTTTAACGCATGCGATAGTTTAACCCTTACTGACACGTAACTTAAATTAGTACACGTAACGTGTACTAATTTTTCATTTAAGATATATTATAGTACATTGTTAATCCTTCTGAAATCCTTTTTTGGTTACACTCATTTGAAAATTGGATAATTAGGTATTACTAGGAAACATAAATAAATATTTCTTATACAATCGAATATTTAATGTCCGTTAAAACCTCACTTGAATCAATTAACTTTGAATGCGGTAGCCATTCTTATGTCACGAAATAATTCGACAAATTAACCTTAAAAATACATCACAACATTTTATTATGTAAAAATATTTTGAATGTAGTCATGTCAGCTCATTTGTGGTCAATCTCTGCATTTCATGCGATTACCTACACGATTAATAACCTACCTATATTCAAAATGTGAATCATATTGTTATTGGGTCCGTGTATTAATATTTGAGTTATACGATAAGCAACTCAAAATAACATACATATTTTTTTTATTATATGTTTCCAGCGCATCTGAACCAATTTGACATTAGAAATAATATAAGCATAGTCTAACTAAGAGATTGATAGCAACGTCAAAAAACAATTTTTTTTTAATAGCTGGTTTTTTGATATTTCCTTCCTTATTGAATATAGTTATGAAAAAGGTAAGTCTGGCACCTGGGAGTGGTTACGTTTACCAGTGCGCATCCCCATTCTATAGGTGAAAATTGCAAATATTAGTATCATTTCTATTAATGTAAGTCCTTTTTGTGCACTTATACCATCCATCCGATTAAAGTGAAACATGGTGATTTGTTCAGCGCACACCCGGGAAGATTTCTAAAAATATTTTTTTCATCTTCTTTTTTTGTTTTATTTTTTTATATATTTCACAGTAAGTGTAACGTAACGTAACAGTAAGTGTAAATTTAACAAATCATCAGCAATGGCGCTACAGCCCGATGTGGGCCTTGGCCTTCTCAAGAAACTGCCTCCATTCCGCCCTGTCGGCAGCAAGTCTTCTCCAATTATTTGTCTGTCCAATCGCTCTTATATCTCCCTCGATGTCATCCAGTCATCTCATCCTAGGTCTCCCTCTGCTTCTTCTTCCTTCAGGACAGGTGTCCAATATTTTCTTTGGGACCCAGCTATCGTCCATTCTACAAACGTGTCCGAGCCAACGTAAACGTTGTATTTAACAAATGGACGTATTATATATGTACAAGTAACATTGAAATAATTTAAAAATCAGCATTTTCAACCCTAAAAGAGGATGCGCACTGGTAAACGCAACCACTCCCAGGTGCCAGACTTACCTTTTCATACCTATATTCAATAAGATAGAAACATGATGATTGAATGATTCATAGAAAACGTTGCTATCTCTTGGAATTTTAATAAAATTTAATAAAACATAATAAAGCAACAATTATTCAGATTATGCATTTGATCGATCTCAATCACATATTTAATAAAACGAGTGGGTTGTGGCCAACACTAAACTCTCCACACCACAAATATTGACAATCTCAATATGGTAAAATATGCTTATGTTATATGAAATATTTTATTCATTCTAAATTTTACTACCAGGAATATAAATTTTCTTACGATAGTATATTTTTATATAAAATAAAATAAATTAAAACAAATAACTTTGTTTACTTCTACTACTGTAAACACCTTTAATTTATGAAAGGGGTTATAACGTTTTCGAGCGTGTGCTCATCCTCAGTAACCACTTATTACTAACTTAAAACATCCTCAGTAACCACTTATTACTACTTTAAGTTAGTAATAAGTGGTTACTGAGGATGAGCACACGCTCGAAAACGTTATAACCCCTTTCATAAATTAAAGGTGTTTACAGTAGTAGAAGTAAACAAAGTTATTTGTTTTAATTTATTTTATTTTATTTAAAATGAACTTCTACAAAGTTTCTCACGAAAAATTCGAAGAATTTATATTTTTATGTTAAGATAGACAAACTATTAATGCAGTATGGTGTAGAATTCTAATGTTGTATGAAATATTTAAATAAAAGCAGATAAATTTTGTTTTAAAGAACGCGAGAGCATTTTCAAAATTTTGACACGTGATATTATATGAAGAATTTTTTTGTTATTTATGGAAAGCTAATCAGTTCTATGTTCAAGCTCTTTACATTATAACATGAAATCAAATTACTGAACGTTTCCATACATAGAAATTTATCTAATTACATTTTTATTCATACTAAATGTTACTATCAGGAATATAAATTTTCTTCCGATAGTATATTTTTATGTTAAGATAAACAAACTATTAATGCAGTATAGTGAAGAATGCTTATGTTGTATGAAATATTTTAAAAAAAGCAGATAAATTTTGTTCTAAAGAACGCGAGAGCATTTTCCAAATTTTGACAGGTGATATCATATGAAGATTTTTTTTGTTATTTATGGAAAGCTAATCAGTTCTATGTTCAAGCTCTTTACATTATAACATGAAATCAAATTACTGAACGTTTCCATACATAGAAATTTATCTAATTACATTTTTATTCATACTAAATGTTACTATCAGGAATATAAATTTTCTTCCGATAGTATATTTTTATGTTAAGATAGACAAACTATTAATGCAGTATAGTGAAGACTGCTTATGTTGTATGAAATATTTTAAAAAAAGCAGATAAATTTTGTTTCAAAGAGCGTTAGAGCATTTTGACAATGTTGACACGTGATATCATATGAAGAAATTTTATGATATCTATGAAAAGCTAATCAGTTCTAAGTTCAAGCTATTAATATTCTTATATCAATATGAAATCAATGAACTGAACATTGCCAAATATAAAAAAATTCTCTTGTTACATATAAGTTTCATACAAATATCCATTAAATAAAATATAATTTTTGAAACCGTTGAATATTTTTCTTTTAACATTGACCAACTTTGAATACAATTTTATGAAGATTCTTGGTGTTGTATAAATAGTTGAAACCAAATTAAAATATCTCTAATTTCCAGGTCGTGAGAGCATTTTTTCAGTTTTAATAGATGAAATCATAAAGAAACATTGGGAAAAAATGAACCGTTGTCTATGGAAAACTAATCAGCTCTAAGTTTATGGACTTAACACATGTGATATCAATATGAAGTCAATCGGACTTATAGTTTGGGCTGCAGATAGGACACAAAAAAAAAAACAACGTAAATGATGAATTCATAGAGAAGAAATCAAAAGTTGTCTATGGAAAACTAATCAGCTCTAGGTCTTTGCACTTTACACATATGATGTTAATATGAAGTCGATCAGACTTAAAGTTTGGGCTGTAGAGAGGACACAAAAAAGATAAATGCTACGGCGTACGGCGTACGGCGTACGGCGTACGGCGTACAGCGTATACGCCATACACACAAACACATCACGACGAAACTCATAGTGTGCATTCTCTACATGATACCCATTGAGAAATTGATGTAAAAAAAATACGCTTAAATTTTGCGAAATCATGACTCTCCCCTATTCCATAGTGTGGAGAGTAAAAATAGGTTTAGAAATACTCCGTAATATTTTAAGCAATATAGTCCAAGATCTTCGAGTCCAACAATATGGACCTGAAACTCCGAAAAGATCAGTTGAGACATGTGTGTGGAGTATCTTACTATGTGGTTGTGAGACATGTTGAAAGAGACTAAAATATTGGAGACCTTCGATACCTGGACCTACTTGGCATATCTTGGAGGAGCCATATTACAAACTATAAGATTCTCAGAAAAACTGATGAAACCAGGCACATGAAATATACATGCATCATATGAAAAAGGCGTGCAATTGTATTTCCTACACATTATCTTGGAGGGAATGGTTGAGGGAACAACTGGCCGCGCCGGGAGGCGTATATACCTTTCCGCGTTGATTAGAAGGCAAGTACTGCCTCGAATTAGGCACTAGTTTGTTGCGCTAATGCACTTAAAAACTCGTGTTGAATTCGAGCCTGTGTTCATATAAACATGTCAATAATCAAATAAATTCAAATAGAACAAATACCAAGTATTTTTTATTTTATATTTGTAATTTAAAAAAAAAACAATCGTTTATCGAAGACATAAAATTATGTAGGATGCTCTTCTGAATATATACGCACAAATTTGGAAAATCGATTTTAATATATTTTGACAGTCAAATTATTGAACTTAATTCGGTAGTGGTTGTCAACAAAAATAACAATATTGTGAAGAAGTATAGATGAACAAAAATATTAACATAATCATATGGTGATGGTATACAATGCTGAGAGTTAAGACACACGGAAGACATAACATGGAAGCAATTTGCACACGCCTACGTATTTTAAAATAGGTAAAAAAGTGGGTAGGTCCAGTGGTACTTATAAATACATTCATACCATCATGTCACGTCCCTATAGGGGTACATAGAGAGTGAGAACCAAACGCCATATTTTTCAATTTATCAATATTCATTGCTAGGGATAAGAATTTTTGGTGACAGGAAAATTATTCGAAAAACAATTATTCGAATGCTCAATTCTACGAAAATCAATTTTACGAATGGCAATTATTCGAATCACATTTTTTCGAAAAACAATTTTCCGAACACACAATTATTAGAATTTACAATTGTTCGAATTTTTATGACGTCATGTTGGTAGTATTGTGAGAAGAATAAACCATAGATTTTTATTATAATATACTAGATGTCGTAGTTAGCAAATTTTGTAGGAATCGAAAACAAATGACTCACTTTTTGCACGGAGTACTACATCTACATGGTATATTATGTTTAGTAAAAATCTATGGAATAAACAACATGGCGACGCACCGCACTGTCAAATATCCTAGGATGTACACCAATTTTTTAAACCTAAACCTACAAAACTTTGGTAAAAATAGGTTGGTAAGGTTTGTTTGTAGTTATTATTGCGACTGGCGTGAGCCAGTAGCATTATATATTTAAAAAAGTAACTATAATATTAAAATAAAATAACTAAATTGGTGTGAATACTAGATAAACATAAACTGGTGTACAAACTAGGCTATCCCGCGCTGTCAAACATCAGTTATTAAAAATGTGCAAGCATACGTACCCAACAATAATACAACAAGTATTGTATACATCGTTTTTATGTTTATTTTTAATTTAATTTAAGATCAATAACCTAGATTTTAAGCTTTTACTAACATGAAAAACTAATAGCTACAAAGCGCCCTTGAGGTGAGTTTTCACGAAAACGGCGCTATATAAATTATCCAACCATATATATAAGTAATAAAAGTCTTCATCGAATATATTTTACTGGCAAGAAATATGTCAAAGGAGGCAACATAATGACAGAAAAATATATTAAATTCGGTTAATTGGTTTTCCAACAAATGTTAGTTCGAAATATTTGCTTTCGGACAATTATTGTCATTCTGATAACTGATTTTCGAAAAATTGTTATTCGTACAATTACGCATTCGAACAATTGTGTTTCGAAGAATTTTCATGTAATCAGAATTTTTTAGTCTCTACTATGATGGAATAGTGGAGAGTCATGATTTCACAAGTTAATACCACCATTTACTTTATTCTTTCTTTCCTCTTAGCGCTTTTATCCCGTTTCTATCGGGGTACGCTTTGACCATGGACCTAGAATTGGCGAGTCTGGTTATTACATTGAAGCGACTGCCATCTGACCTTCGTAACCCTCAGAAAGAGGAACCAGATAAATTGGATCATGGCTACATATAGCTAGTGATATAAATCCGCACATAGATTTTTTTGAAAATCCAGAGGCGCGTGCCCTGCCCGGATTCGAACAGTCGACCTCACGCATGTGAGGCGAAGACCTTACCGCTGGGCTATCACCGCTTATTTATTATCTTTTATTATTTATTATCTTTTATTATCTTTTATTTTTTGCATTTTGTTGGCTGGAAGAAATTTCAGAATGTCAATTCAATATACTTACATTACATATTTATATGCACAATGAGTATTATAAAAAAATCATTTTAGAGGGTGACTGCTGCCAACGTACCTATTTTTTCAATTTGATATACCATCATTATTACTAAACGAATCATTTTGAAAAAAATAACCTAGTTAGTTGGATATTAATAAAGAGAAATATTTTATTTATTTATTTTATTTATTTATTACAAAAAGACATATTTTACATAAAAAAAATACATAGCAAAAAAGAAATTAAAACACTTTATAATATGACTTCCTTCAAAAAGAGATATACTCGTGTTTTGAAGGGAATATACTCTTATTTCTTTTTTTTTGCCTTTTCACCTCTTTGTGGTGTTCTCAGGCAGATGAAACTTTCATGTACGCATCGATACTTAAAATTATTGTGAACTACCGCTCATAATCTCTTGTTGTTTCCAGCCGTTGGGTTAGTGAACTAACCCTTTACAGTCACACGTATATTTTATGTTCATTTAAAAAATTGCAAAATAAGTTTAAAGTGTTTTGATTTATGTTATGGAGTAACGTTTCTATTCTTGTTGGAAGGGGATTTATCGATGCTATTTTAAAGTAGAATTCCTTTGTGGGGTATTTTTCACAATTGAAGAAAACGTGGTTCAACGTTTCCTCCTCCAATCCGCAGTCACAAGAAGCTTCCTCTACTATGTTTAATTTCAGTAGATGTGTTTTGATACAGCAGTGCCCGATGCGCATACGAGAGATTGATGATATAACAAACTTGCTAGATTTGGTTTCTTTGAACCACGGAACCTTTGGGATTGTGTTTTGAATGGAGGCATAATATTTTCCCTTGAATTTGGAAGAGATATTCCAATATTCTTGCCAATTATTATACAAGTTTTGTTTTGGTTCTGACAAAATGTCAGAGATCGGAATGGGATACGTATTATTTTTATTTCTTTTGTATTCAGAAGCTGTCTTTGCTAATAAGTCGACTTTTTCGTTGCCCGTTATTCCACAATGGCTTGGAATCCAAGCTAAAATAATTTGTTGGTTGTTGGAGTTTAATTGATAGAGAATTTTTCGAATATTTAAAGATATTTCATTTTCTGGTGAGGAAAAAGGTGATGAGTAAGTTTTTTGTAGGATGCTTAGGCAATCAGAAAAAATTATTGCTTTTTTTGACTGTTTAGATTTTGCTAGTGTCAATGCTTCTAGTATTGCAATGGACTCCGCTGTAAACACAGAACATTTGTTATGCAAGGAAAGACAAAGTTCGATTGAATATTTTGAGCTATATACCGCCGCACCTGTGAATGGAGAGGAAGGCGACTTTGAGCCATCTGTGAAGAAAAGGTCCCAATCTTTCCAGTCAGAATCAATCAAATTTTGAAAATATTTGTTTGCGTTAGGATTTTTTTCAATTCCAAAAGAAAATAAGATATTCGGGCTATATGTCAAAAATTTAAATTGTGTTTTATATAACGGTAATATTTTATATTGATGACAGTATGGTAATATTGTTTTGTACTTCTGTAAACTATGTAGTAAAAAAGGTCTATATTTGTCCCCCAATTTATTTCTAATAGTTAATTCTTTCAATAATTGCTCTAATAGATTTGTAAGAGGGTGATCTTTAAGCGAAAAACATTTAAAAAAGAAATTGTCAGCACAAAGCTGTCTTCTTAAATGTGGGGGAGGATCGACTACTTCTATCTGTAGTGCAATTATTGGGGAAGATTTCATAGCTCCCACTATCAACCTAAGAGCTTGGGCTTGAATACGATCTATTCGGGCAGTATTTTTTTTTGACGTTGGTTCTATTATAAATGAAGCATAATCAAAAAGACTTCTAATGTATGCATTATAAAATAGTTTCTGTGTACTGGGATGGCACCCCCACCATACCCGAGAAACCGCCCTCATCATGTTGAGCCCCCCCTGGGCTTTTGAAATAAGTATCTCAACATAATAATTCCATGACATTTTTGTATCGAATACTACACCAAGAAATTTGATTGAGTTGTAAAAATGTACAGGTTGGTTTTTTATCAGAATTTGAATGTGTGGGATGGAGCGTTTTTTTGTGAATACAATGGCTTTGCTTTTAGTTGCTGATAGTTCTAGCCCCTGTGAAAACAACCACGAAGATACATGGTCTAAGGCTTCTGTTATTCTTTTCACTGCGTTGCTTAAGTCTTGGCTAGATATGTATAGGAATATATCGTCGGCATAACAGAGAATTTTAACACCGGGGGGTAATTGTTGGAAAATATCACTTATAAATATATTAAATAGAAGAGGACTTAGGGATGATCCTTGCGGTAATCCTTTACAAACTTTTCTGACTATAGGTGTGGTATCATATGAATCAATAACTATTTCCCTATCGATCAGTAGATTAACTATAAATGCTGAAAGTTTAAAGGACACCCCAACTTTTAAAAGTTGTTGTTTTAAAAGCGGAAGAAAAACATGGTCATATGCACTTTCTACGTCCAGACTAACTCCAACCAAAAACTCTTATTTAACATTGGCTATGTGTATATCTGTTGCTAAAATAGAAATGCTTTCCAAAGTTGAGTGTTTCTTTCTAAAACCGAATTGGAATTTCGATAGGATTTGCGCGTTTTCCGTAAACCAATCAAGTCTATTTTTTATCATCCGCTCCACAGTTTTAAGGGGGGTAGACGACAATGCTATAGGGCGATAAGAAGAACCAGAATTTGGGTTACATTTTGGCTTTAAAATAGGAATGATTCTTTGTTGTTTCCATTCTTTTGGTACTAAGCCTGTGCTGAAAAAAATATTAGTCAATTCAAGAAAGTATTTTTTTGAGGATTCGCTCAGTTTCTTTAAGAAGCTATAAGGCAAGTTATCTAATCCTGGAGCAGTATCTGACACAGAATTCAGAGATTCATTTAATTCGTCCATTGTAAATGGGCCGTCTAGCCAATTCTCCTCTTTTAGATTAAAACTTGGACTGAGTTCTTCAAATGTTGGAACATAAGGAGGAGATATTTTGTGAACAAATTCAGAAATACAATCATGAGAATTTGGAAAAGCATACGTTTGTTTGATATTGCTTCGGAAGCTTTTTATTGTTTTCCAGATATGCGTTGCAGGTGTTTCCGGTGATAAAGAATCGCAGAAGTTTTTCCAGCCTTCTCGCTTTTTATTTTTAAGAATTCTTTTGGTAAGTGCTTGGGTTTTTTTGAAGCATAAAAAATTTTCTAAGGTCATATTTATCCGATATTTTTTTAAAGCTGCTTTTCTTAATCGTGCCATTCGATTGCACTCTTCATCCCACCATGGAGCTGGGGGTGATTTATTTTTATTCAATTTCTTACTAATTGGAACCGTTTCCTCCGCAGTTTCAATTATTTTGGCTATAAACTGACTGTAACAATCTAAGGCGTTATCAATTGAAGGCGAAGAAAGCAGATTAATTTTTCCTTCGTTTTTTAGTGAATATTTTTCCCAGTTAGCCTTCTCTGTTATATATCGGATTTTGCGGATTGTATTCTTTCGATTCGTGGGACATGAAAAATCGTTCATTCTAATAACAATGGGTAGGTGATCACTGGAGCATGGGTCGTAAAGAACTGACCAAGTTAGAGATGAGGCAAGTGATGGTGAACATATACTTAGGTCTACCGCACTCCTGTTTTGATTGGGAGGGGTGATACGAGTAGGCGAACCGTCGTTTAAGAAACATAAGTTGTTAAAGTCTAAGAATTCTAATATATTTGAGCCTGATCGATCAGTAATATCACTACCCCAGCTTGGAGAGTGACCATTAAAATCACCCAATAACAGTATTGGCGGTAGAATTTGTTTGACTATATCTGACCAAACGTCTTCACAAAAAATAATATTTGGCGGAACATATATTGACAACACTGAAATATTAACGATCGACGCTGCTATTATTTGAATTGATTCAGGTACATTAGATATATGGAGAGGATCAAATTTAATATTATTTTTTATAAGTAAAGCTGACCCACCTCTTCCGTCAGCCCTATCATCCCGTATAATTTGGAAACCTGGTATGTGAAAAGGAAAATTATTTTTCAACCAAGTTTCTGAAATAGCGCCCACTGATATTGACTCTTTGATTAACAGGTTAACTAATTCAGATTTATTCGCTTGTATACTTCGAACGTTCCACTGAAGAAATATTAATTTATTATTATCCATTTTTGATGAAAAACTATGTATTTATAAATAAGTAGACGTTCTTAAACTTCAAATATAGTTATGATTTAGAAATTGGATGGTCAAAGTCGTAAGAAAGGAAATTTTTTAGGGGTTCAAGTAAATTAGCAGCGTTTTGCGGTAGCATAGAAGTTCTGGATATCGTTTCAACTAGAAGACTGACTAAAGTTTGTACAAATGAAGTGTTATCACTTTGCATTTCACGAGACAGATCAATTAAGGTATCATTGCGATCTACAAGATTCGAATCAAGAATGATTCCACATTTATTGGAGGTTGTTCGAGAATTACCATTCGGAAGGAGGAGTAAAGAGTTATGAGAGTTTTTATCATATCCTGGTTTTTGAATTGGCCTAGATTTATTATATTTATACATCGTTTTGGTGTATGTTTGTGGTGGATTTATGATTGGATTTAGTATTGAGTGGTGACCCGCTGTTTCAGCATATGACTTTTTTGCTGGTGGATAAAGTTTGGAGGCTTGGAAGTATGAAAGGCTCTCGTTAGCCATAGAAAATTTGATGTTTTTTTGGCGCGAAAATTCGGGGCAAGTATTGCTCGATGTTTTATGATCACCTTTGCAATTTACACAAGTAGGAAGTTCCGGGTCTTTCTTGCATTCCTCTGTTGAGTGATGATCACCACATACATACATTACAACGTGGTGAGGACCTGCAAGCTGCCTTACGGTGTCCATAACGATAACAGTTAAAGCAGAGCGTTGTAGGATAAGTGTAGAGCTCAACTTCGAGGGCATTGTAAAAAATATAAACATATTTGGGTAAAATTTGACCAGCAAAAGTAAGCACAACGGTTCGAGACGGACGCCGTTCTGGTTTTTCACCTGATTTGTCCTTATAGTTGAGCCTTCGAGCTTTTATAGCCTTGATTGACTGACCCGAGACTGAAATAAGATCTAAAATTTCTTGTTCAGTAAGCTCTGTGGGAACGCCTCTGACAAGGCCCATTCTCGTCAAATTATATGTAGGTATGAAAGCTGTATAATTATCATTAGACAAAATAGAAATATTTTTAATAAATTGATTCGCGTCTTTGGGATTTTGGAACTCGAGGGCTGCCCTGTACTTTCCCTCCCTTTTAAGAGATCCATTGACGATTTTAGAAACTTTCCTATCATAAAGAATCTTTCCAAGTTCTAGTGAATTAATAGTTTTTTTATCCACTCTTTGCACGTGAACTGCAAAAGGAACGCGAGCATCTTGGTCGTAATATTTTTTTTCCTGGAGTAATTGGTTAGATATAATAGTATTCTCTTCATATTTTGATATGTTTTGATCTGTATCTATTGTAACGGTTGAAATTAACGATGCGTTTGAAGTTAGTTTTGGTTTTTTAGTTTGAATTATGAGGGAATCGGAGGAATCAGAATCCGACGCATGTTGCCTATGTTTATGTCCGCCCTGTTTATCGGGAGGTTCATTTTCGTCCATGGTTACAATTAGAACATGAACTTACTACGAAATAATAACAATAATAATAAAAAATACAACGAAAAAAATAAACCAAATAAGTTAAAAAATTTCGCCCCTAAAGGGTTAAAACTAGAAATGTAACAAAAAAAACAGCAAGTATAAACATGAAATTATAACAATTAAAACATAAATGTTACGTAAATAAAAGTGGTTAATAACAAAAAAGTAATATATAAGGATATAAATATCTGTTTCGGTGATCGCTTAGAAGTGTGGTCTTCTCGCAACAAAAATACACGACACGGATGACAATATTTCTCACTGCTCAGTTAGCTCCGAAACAATGCGAGGCGACGCGACGTCATAACACATCGAATGACACAACCGAACGGAATATACTCTTAATATACCTTAATATACCTTAACTTTTTGATTATGTTCTGTATAATATATTCTTGTAGGAAAATAATAAGCATACCCCGATTTTAGACATTTATCTTAAATTTCTAAAAAAATATAAGGTATAGAGAAATATTTTTTTTTTATAAATTAAAGAAGAACAAAATACCTGGAAAAATATGATATGACGTTGCATTAACACATCAGATTAAGTAAATAAACCAAAAAAACCTTTAATACGCAATGGCGCTGAATGGAAAATAAATGTTTTTTAGATTTATTTAATAAACCTGAAGCATTAATGCAACGTCACATCATATTTTTCTAGATATTTTTGTCTTCTTTAATTTAAAAAAAGATATATTACTCTACGCCTTATAGTTTATTAAAAATATATGATAAACGTTGAAAATCGGGGTATGCCATTATTTTTCTACAAGAATTTATACAGAACATTATCAAAAAGTTAAGGTATATTTTTGTTTATTAATATCCAAACTATCTAAATTATTTTTTTCAAAACGATTTGATAATAAATAATGATGGTATATCAAATTGAAAAATAGGTACGTTGGCAGCAGTCCCCCCCTTAAATACATCTTAATACAATTACTGTAATGAACAATTGCTTTTGTTGCGTAATCACAACTTTACACGTTCACATGTATTTTCAAAATGAACCAAATACTCTATCGTTTTAACGTAAGTTTAATTCGTTTTACTCCTCACTAATCCAAGGGGATAAAGTGACTGAGTGGTATTTTTTTTTATTGCAGAAGTATTTTTTTCATTGCAGATTATCAACAAGTATCATGCTGAGATTTTATTATGAAAGTTTCATCACAATGTATTTATGTGTGTGGTATGTACTATGTGCTATGTACTGCGTATTTGCAAACCACATAATTGAAAATGGACATAGTTTTTTTAGTTTTTTTTTTTTTTTTAATATAAAAAATGAATATGTCCTTGTTAAACAAGTAAATGCAAATAATGCTTGTGCTATAGGTGAAAGAAATCGGTCGAGGCAGGATTCTAACTCGCGATCACTGGATTACTAGCCCAGCGCGCTCTGCCATCGACCCATCTAGTTTAGTGTGTAACAAAAATTCGTTTAGTGTGTAACACAAATTCTAAAACAAAAGTGTATCAATTTTGTTGTGATTTTATTTCATGAAAATTGTGAAAATTTTCCATAAAAAAATTGAATACTTTGTGTAGTGACTTGGTAGTGGGGAGTATAGCGTTGGCCACAT
The DNA here is from genome assembly GCA_963576475.1 of Molanna angustata. Lineage (NCBI taxonomy): Eukaryota > Metazoa > Arthropoda > Insecta > Trichoptera > Molannidae > Molanna > Molanna angustata. The sequence goes on along the minus strand of OY754986.1, from coordinate 13,451,420 downwards.
CATCATCATCATCATTGGCGCTACAGACCTGTGTGGGCCCTGACCTTCTCCAGAATCCTTCTCCAGCCGTCCCTGTCCTCCACCGCTCTCCTCCAGTTTGCTTTTCCCATCGTTCTTATGTCGTCTTCTGTATCGTCCAGCCATCTTAGCTTGGATCTGCCTCTACTTCTTCTGCCCTCTGGATTGGTATTAAGAACCTTTTTGGGGATACGATCATCATTCATTCGGCTGACATGTCCCAACCACTGCAGTCTACGTACTTTTATGACTTGTACAATGTTGGGTTCGTCATATAATGCCGTAGTTCGTGATTATATCGCATCCTCCAAAGTACATTATCATTTACTGGGCCAAAAATCTTTCTCAGGATTTTCCTTTCAAATATCAAGAGGCTTTTTTGTTAAGACCCAGCATTCAACTCCATACACTACGACAGGTCTGAGAAGAGTTTTATAAATTAGGATTTTTGTTTTCCTTGTTAGTATTTTGGACCTAATATGCTTTATTAGACCATAAAATCACCTATTGCGAGCAGCCAGTCTTGCCTTAACTTCGGTGCTGCAGTTATTTTCATGAGTCACGATAGCGCCTAGATAGCAAAAAGAGTCAACCGATTCCACTGTATGTGTTTCCACGTCAATAGGATGCAGGTTATTATTATGTGGTGTTTTTTTTGCTATCATATATTTGGTTTTGGCTACAATCCATTTGTTTTATTATAACATAATGCATAAGTGTGTTTAAAAAGTTTTCATATTTATAAACCTTTAAATAGATTTATTAGGCATTCAACCTTCGTAAAAGTCAATAAATTTGAATGAGATATCGTTTACATTTTTTAAATTAACAACGCAGAAGGCAATTAAAGTTAAATTCATTATTTATCAATAATAATAATGGGTCTTAATTATAATGTTTCAATTTTATTAATTAAAATTTTAACTTAAATGAAATTGTAAGCGATCCTCATGATTTGCAGCCAATTGTATTAAAAGCGATAATTATTTTTAATATTTATATCGTAAAAAAATATTAATCTTTGTTCAAAACAGACGATGCGTATATCGATCGCAAGTAGATGGTATATAAAAGAAATATTTGATAGCTATTAGATATTAAAATGAACGATTTATTAACATAATGTTATATGAGTGTGATATTCCTAAATTGTACCAAAAAGACTGGTGTGTCGGTATACACGCATGTGCCGTGCTTCCTTTTATAAGGTTATTCAAAATGTCGCTGGTTACGCCGCATTGTGGCGTACGAATGGGTTGTGTATTCTTGTCTGACTTGAATTTTATATGGTTCAAAAGAACGAATCATTACTATATTCGAATATTTTGAGGTAGGTTCCAATTATCTGCGTAGGTACTTCGTTCGGGTCATTAAATGATTTAAACGCGGATAAAATCATGAGAACGAACTTCGAAACATGTTCTTAATTTAAATTTGCATCCATTATGCAAATTAATAAGAGAATGTTCTTTTTTTAAAACATGTAGGTACGTAAGTGTACCGACCCGATTATGAATAATGTTTCCAGCACAAAAAATGTCCATGTTTACTGGTAACAATTTAAATCATCATTATAATAATAATAATAAAACGAACGATTAGTGGCCATTAAACGGCATAAAGGGCCGGACGTGTAAAAGGATTCATCACTATTTGTTGCAGATGTTCGAAACCATGGAGGGATTCAATAATAAAGTATATAATTACAATTTGAAAACTGTCAATGATTCTTCTTCTTGTGTCGTCCCTTTTGGAAGTTGGCGCCTAACACATCAATCTCGTAACAATCTTGCGCCAAACTTATAAGTGACGCAGCAACTAGAATCTTGAACCACTGCCTAAGATTTTAAAGCCACGATGTTCTTTTCTTCGAGATCGTGTTCGCAATGTTGAAATAAGAAAAACACGTGGAATAGAGGACATCATTCGGTGGAGTAGATCCAGAAGATGACATTGGAGGGACCATGTAGTCAGAATGGACAGTTATAGAATTGCGTATAAAGCAGCAAATGAAATCCCCTCTGGTCGCCGTCTACCCTAAGAGATGGAAGGATAGTTGGACTTCTTCATCTCAGTAGGCAACAGGTCTACTAAACGAAGAAGAAGAAGAAGAAGATATTCGTCTTCCCTCGATCTTTTCCTCTACTACGTCCAATTCAGTAACTTTTTGAACTAAAATAGGAACGTTCAATATTTTAGAATTAATTTCATATACTGTAACTGACGTAGTTTCTAAAACTAAAATCTACAAAATTAGTGTATCGTAGACCATAAACTCAATTTGTCTATGGCGCAGACTAAGCATGCGTATTGCGCACTTTTAGGCCATGTTTATTTATGTCATGCCACCGTGATGTCGCCTAACCTAACATTTCAATAGATCTGTACTTTCTTTGGTTTTATTTTTCAACATAACCCAACACGTGTTAATAATGCATTTTTATCTATTTCCGTACACAACTTATGTTTTCAACATTACTTAAATATCCCGAACTGCTGTGAAAATAACTAGAACGCTTCCAATTAGGTGTGAACTAAAATTCAAACGTTTTGATAGTTGATTAGACTAAAATGTGGTTATAGAATATGGAAATGAACTAATACTTGACTTACTTGTAGTAAAAACTTTCCTTAACAGGAACGTTCTTATTTCAGCATTATAATAATAATAATAATAATGATATAATATCAACTTTAACTAAGTGGAACAGGAACGCATATATTATAACATATTTAAGCCGAAATGTTCTTAAATTTCGAAACTTGTGTTTTAAAAGGCAACAAGTCCGAAAATAATTTTAAATTAGTGTTACCACAGAAATCAGAAAAAATAATGCTGTTTGATTAACAAAAGGAAACAACCCTAGAAATGGTGTGATGAAGGATTTTTACTTCTAATTCTAATGAATTAAACAAGTTTCTTAATTATGATAAGGAAAATATATAGTAAATAAAAGAAGGAGAAAGAAATGTTACTTATAAAGAAATGTTACGTAAGTTTGTTTGTGGTCAAAGTATGTAAATGATAAGGAACTGTTTATTTATTAGAATGGTTGTACTAAAAAAGCATCAAAGCGATTATATTGCTGCACATATTCAATTTTGATGGATGAGTGACCCAAGATTTGATTGTATCTCCATCCATTTGCATTATGAGAGTGGCAGCATTTCCATTTTTAAACGGTAGGTACAATTACTCTGTCTTCTTTCTGCTCAGTTCTAAGCCATTGTCCTTCACGATCTTTCTCCACCTTTCCAGACTATATTGCAGATCTTCATGTTTTTCACATATTAGTTCTGTCATCTGCAAATAATAAGGTCTTTTAGAGGTTGTTGGCTGAATTTATTTCCTGGTTAGTTAAGTGGTCTATGACGAAGATGAACAGTAGTGGGCTGAGAACTGATCCTTGATGTACTCCTACCTTTCGTTTTTACATTTTCATACATATCTTATATAACAAGCACATACTTTTCTGGTACACAGGCTCTAAGTGCCGCCATTTCATATTTATTTATTTATTTATACATCTTCTTGTACATAATATAAACAAATATAATTGTACACTGGCGGGCTAATTGCCATTAGGCAATTTCTTCCAACCAACCAGATTACAAAGTATGACAACATTGTGTATGTACAACAGCAAATAAAAAAGAGTAAAAGAAATCAAATAAAATACGTATAACACTTAAATACTATTAAACAAAAAAAAAAATTATAATTCATAGCAATAAAAAGGATATGGTAAGGACAGGAGAGGAAATCGGGATCAGGTGTTCAAGGATAAATATTCCTTCTTTAGTTTTTTCTTGAAAATACTAAGTGAGTTAGACGACGCAATATCCGGACTAAGGCTATTCCATAATCTTGCTGATTGTACTTCGAACGAAGAGCTGAGAAATTCTGTATTATGGATAGGTATGGATAGTGTTGTACGTTCAGCAGATCGGAGTGGAAGTCCATGATTGGATAAATAAGTGAATTTGCTTTTGAGGTACTGTGGCAGGTTTGGGTTCGAGAGAATATTGTACAATAGTGACAAAATGTGTATATTGCGCCGCTGGCGTATCCTGTATTCATTTACAATATTTATTCGCAAATCATTTGTTTGACTCATCTGCTTTACGTTATTTAAAATGGTGAGTAGACAATCTTGATATACCTACAAGAGTCGATGTACCGAAACGAGATACTATATAGTACATTGAAATTATTATTATTAATATAGGTACATATTTTTCTGTTATTTTTACATGACATTCGCAATTTATTTCGCACAGTCAGTGATCAATTAAATGAATATGAGTTGTCATTTATTTAACATTCATACAAATGAGCGAGGAACTTTTCTACGAGTATAATATACATTTATGATTCATCGTTGAAAAATAATAAATACAATAATTGCTAACATACTTTGGTAAAAATAGGCCCGGTACCGTATTAACGTTTCCGTGTTGATTAGGAGTTGAGTACTGCCTCGAATTAGGCACTGGTTTATAGCGCTAATGCACTTAAAAACTCGTGTTGAATTCGAAGCAGGTGTACTCCAAATGCAAACCCGAGTTCGATTCCCGGTGGAGACACAGTTTTTAATTGTGTTGTCTATCTGGATCTGTGAGACGAACAATATCGTGAGTCTCCAGAATTTGGCAACTTGTAATTGGGTGCGTGTTTAATTAATATTTAACATAGAAGCTGTTTGTTGCCCGAGAAGTAATATTAAATAAATAAATAAATATATATGTATTAAAGAAAATTCCTTCTGCGCAGCACAGCATTAAAATTTCCGCAATCTAAATTCTTCTGGTATTGGTATTATACAGATCCATAGTCCATTAAGAGCCAAAGAAAATGACAGGTTTAAAATACTGGTTTATTTTTATAGAATATTTTTTATTTGATTAGATTCATACGTTCATGTTTGCATTGCGCTATCATCAAAGAAAATAACTTCTTTCATAACATCCATCTAATTGTCACGTGGAATAAATAATTGATTTATTTCCTTATTTAAGCAATTCACAGATAGCAATCTAATATATATTTATTTAAATGGTTGTAAAGTAGATGGTTTATGTGACAAAACCAAAAATTTCAACATATTTTCATGGTAAGTTTACAAGGATGTGCACGTCCACAAAACCATAAATTTCAACATATTTTCATGGAAAGTTTACAAGGATGTGCACGTCCACATAACCATAGATTTCAACATATTTTCATGGTAAGTTTACAAGGACGTGCACGTCCACAAAACCATAAATTTCAACATATTTTCATGGTAAGTTTACAAGGATGTGCACGTCCACAAAACCATAAATTTCAACATATTTTCATGGTAAGTTTACAAGGATGTGCACGTCCACAAAACCATAAATTTCAACATATTTTCATGGTAAGTTTACAAGGATGTGCACGTCCACATAACCATAAATTTCATCATATTTTCATGGTAAGTTTACAAGGACGTGCACGCCCACAAAACCATAAATTTCAACATATTTTCATGGTAAGTTTACAAGGATGTGCACGTCCACAAAACCATAAATTACAAGGTAAGTTTACGAGGATGGGTACGTTCTGGATGCAAACTGCATAGGACAGGACGCCTGTCGAAGAAAAATTCGTTATCAGGTATCTTGTGTTGGACAAATACCTCACTTCTCGACTTCCATACCTCTTAATTCTTCGCCATTTTGTGTCATTGACCTCACGCCACCTTTATTTTGCCATTTATAATTAGTCGTGAGTCGTGGTGTTAAAATAATTAAAATAAAATATAAAGTTATACAGAACCAAAAGCCAAACGTAACGACTTGTCATGACTGGTTGAAATTTTACGAAAACACGTATTTAATCAATTTTTATTTATTTAAACAGTTACATAAGATTAATTTTATAAAAGCGATAAAGGAAAAAAGTGACGAATATGTTATTAGAAGACCCTTTGTTTTTAAAATATTTTGGCAAAGAATATAAATAGGCTTTGTGAGAAATATTCTCACCATGTTTTTGATTGAGATAATTATTGAGACCTAACTATACGAGAACAAAAGATAATTTATAGGTTAATTTTGTTTTACATTGTGATGAGTGTGTTTCTTTGTAGGTAAGTAATTGAGAGTATCAAAATACGAAATGATGTTATGTATATGTATGATTTTTAAAACGCCAATCTTGTGAATTTCAAAATAATCCAACTGTCGATTCGTTCAAGAGAATGAAATTCTTTTGAAGAAAGAGGCAGTTTAAATCCAAGACGCGTGTACGAAGGAACATTTTGTATGGCGTAGTGGACTTTTTGCATGCTAAAAACATTAACTTAGAGGCTTCGTAGCATATATGTTCCCATACATGGATTTACTCAGAATTCGGAGTAGAATATTTTATGTGAGTTTTGTGTGTGTGTGTGTTGTGTGTGTGTGTGTGTGTTTGTGTGTGTGTGTGTGTGCGTGCGTGGGCGTGTGTGTGTGTGTGTGTGTATTTATCTGTATGTTTGTCTGTGTGTGTGTCCCTTATAACTTTTGATCCGCTCAATTTATAGAGTCCAAAATTTCTTTTTATTCTATAGCTATCTTAATCTCTAAGCACGTCAATTCTTTTGTAACTTCTCTATGGGAAATAATGTGATCTTCTTGTCGTGTCGGCCGTGTTTGGTAGGATTATTTAGCGACATTTGTTACAAAAGAGTTTTGTATCCTTTAGTTTCTGTTTTGTCTGTTTGATTGTCTTCTTTTTCCTTGTTTTCGCTATCCAGGGGCACCACGTGGAGGTTCCTATCTTGCTCCGAATAATGTGATTATACATAATAATATGATTATACATATACATCAAATTTATGTATAGAACAAAAATGTATATGTGTGATGTATATGTGTGATGTTTAATTGTGATTTTCCCTTAATAAATAATTAAAATGAAAAAAAAGGGAAAATTAAATTACTTAATCGAAACTAATTAATGGGTCGGAGGCATGGCGGACATCGCACTGGATTGGTAATTCGTTTCGATTTCGTTCGCCTATAGCACAAGCATTTTCGCTTAATTAAGGGAATTTATTTATTCATTCTTAAAACAAATCTCATTGATTAAATATGATTTTTTTTTCATTAGTATTTTTTTTTTAATAATGAATGTGTCCTTGAAAAAAGAACATAATATATACATCCTTATACATTTCTTAAAATAAGCATTAATGCTTGTACTATGGGTGAACGATACCAGTCATGGCAGTATTCGAACTGGGGACCAGGATTATTAAACCCATCGTGCAAACTCCCCACAACCCATCTTATTTGCGAAAACACTTTTTTTGTATTTAATTTTTGTAGTTCTTTGTTTAAACTTTAATACATACCATCGTGGCATATTCCACAATGTGGGGTAACCAGCGACAGGTGTACAGGTTTGCATTAAAAAATAAGGCGCAACACATCCGTATATCACCACACACCAGTCTCGTCTCACCTTTTTTTAGCTTTCGATATATATTTTTTTATTTCATACAGCGCGTTTACAAAATTTAGGCCCTTGTCAAACTGGGGCCATGTTCTTTGTTTGACCTTGCTGTTAGAAAGGTACCTAATACGCCACTGAGTGATTGCAAACTTCATAAGACAACCATATAATATTATAATATTAATACTCTTTGAATACCTACTCGATAATCTGTTGACAGCATCTCCGTGTGGCTGAGTAGAATGGTCTCAAAATTATAAATTGCTCGGTTGAAGATAACATGTTATAAGCTCGAGATGAAAGAAGGTTGTTTTTTTTATGACATAAGCGTCTCCTGATTTTAATCTTAAACTTGGTGCATTCACCTCACATCCTATTCCGGAGAACATCGTGACTCAGTTGTAAAAACTGTACCATTTATGACTCAAATAAATTGTGATTGTTATTCTTAATGTAAGGCAGGTTTCCTGGCTGCGAAACATCCGGGAACGGACCGGTACGAGAGCCATGGATGAGCTGTTTCTCACAGCCCCGGACAGGGAGGCTTTCTCTATGTTGGTCGTCGACGTCGGGAGACCTGACATGACACGAGAAGATGAATCTTGTATGTTGTATTATATGAAAGAGTTGAAAAAAGATCCAATTTAAAGACAAATAATATGGATGACGACGGGTGGTGGCCAACGGTTGGCGCGCTGAGTTTGTAATCCAGTGGTTTTGAGTTTGACTCCTGCCACTATCGATGTCGTTCACCTATAGCACAAGCATTTATGATTAATTTAGGGAATGCATTTTTTTAAATTTATTAAAAAATATGGAAGAGGCCTATATCCAGCAGTGGAAGACAGAGGGCTGAAGAAGAAGAAGAAGAAGATTTTTTAAAATTTATTAAGGGACACGCACAGAGAATTAACAATACATGTATACAAAATACATTTTTTTAATATACCCACCCTTAGAAGACAAAATACATTAACAAAAAAAAAAAACCTCGCTATCCCTCCATTTTAGCGCGTCCACAGTTTGCTTCATATTATTGTGTCAAAAAACGTCACTATACATACGCACAAAAAAATAAGAATATTGAAACAATGGTAGATATAAATTATTGTTGTTGCAAAGATTAAAATTTCACAGAATGTTGTGGTGTTGCAGTTGCTATCATGAAAAGTTGATATGGTAAGAAATGTATTAGGATGCATGTGTACTTTTCACAAAGACGTTTTCACAAAGAGCTCGCGATTTTTGACTAACGTCATTGTTACGAGTTCCAAGTTTGAGTTCTGGAATGTTGGTTAAAATACAAAATAGAGGCTTCGGTTGTTGAAGTATAACTGACTATATTTATGAAAACTAATAATAATTCACAATGTAAAATACAACAACACATGTGGGTATAAAATACACTGAAAATGACGTATGTCAGCCAATATACATGCACCGGTGTGCACGGTCGATAACGAAGTTATCTGCTGTGCTACTTGCCATATTAATCATTCTCTTAATATTAGTCATTTTGTCTAGTGACCTATACAAAATTTACGCTTATAAGTATCTAAGTCATTATTATAGTCTGCAGTGTGTGTCTTTATTTGTATTATTGTATTATCTCTTTCTCACTAAATATATTCTGTTATGTGTACTCTTTCTTGGCGATATTGTAAGAATTCATTACCACACTGTACCATTTTTGTATAGCGTTTTGTTCTCATATAATGTGTCTATATATAAAATGTCATTGATATAATGACTGTTTTTTTCTGTGATAGGATGCCACATCAGGTAACAACGATTGGATAAGATGAATCTTGTGAGTACCTAGTGCTGGCTTTCGGAGATAGTAGCCATTAATAATGTATGTTGAAAATTTTTTTATATTGACTACGGAAGACTTCCATTGACAGACACATTAGTTAGCGGAAACCCCTCGACAGACACATTCAAAGAGACATATCAATTCATGATCTAGATAAAAACATTTTTCTTCTTCATCGGGTATTTGGTCATTTTACCTATGAAGGTGGAGTATCCTGGGAAAAGAAGGTCCAACTGTTCTTTCATATCTTCACAGGTCTTCCAGGATGGTTTCTGGATTTAAACTTTTTCTTAACCTACTGAAGGGACGGGAGGTAATGAAGGACCTGACCATTTTTAATTATACAGGCAATACCTTCGAAGTTTGCCGGGAGTTCGCTAGTTATTAATAAAAACGATTAGGTTCATGATTGGATGTGTATGGAATGTGAGTATATTTTGTTTGATATTTATTGTAGGTATTTATGGAAAATGAGATGTAACATAACATGCGATTTGATCTAAAAATAAATGTTTTGATTTTGTCGTCAAGTGAGACATTTTTTTAACAGACATAATATGACGAACCCATTCGTTTGACCTGTGTATGAGAAACTAGTTTTATTTCTCAAAACATTTAACAACCTTAAAAATATACCTCTCACATATGTACAGGGTGTTCCACAATGAAATCGCAGCAGAATTCTTAGGAGTCTTATTTTACTAGGTATTTTTAAATCCAACAAAATTGATTTTGGTTTTACATATATTTTTTTCCTTGTATCAGGACGACTGTTTTGACTGATTAGGCTCTTATTACTGATTCAAGGAAAATATATATGTAGAACAATAGTTAATTTTGTTTGATTTAAAAATACCTAGTATTTTTAAATACCGTCTGTTGACGCCCGAATCTGCGTCTCGTTCCTCATACTCCCCCCCCCTCCCTACTTGGTCCACGATGCGAATCTGCTGACTGCCCAAGGGCAGTCGACAAGTACCAGACATACCGACATTTTGATACGGCGCGGCGCGGTGTGTATCAAAAAGGGTTCGATTTCGATCGATATTTGTGTTATATGTATGAGCTATCTATCAATTGTGACTGTATCATGTGAATGTGGAGAAGACGGCCTTGTAAGTCGATTTTAAGTTAGATTCGCTTCCGCCATCCATAAAAATATACAGTCCACCCTTCAAGATCCGTGTTGTCAGTCCTTAGACGCAGCTGAGTGGACTGGCAACACCGTCAGTATTGACAATTCAAAAAAATAATAATCTTCATAATGCTCTTTAAGTACATAGAGTTTATTTTATTTTATTTATTACAAAAAAAACATATTTTACATAAAAAAATTACATAACAAAAATGAAATTAAAACACATTACATATAATATGACTCCCTTCAAAAAGAGATAAACCTACTCGTGTTTTGAAGGGAGTTGCAACTATTTACATAATATAGAACAAAAAACAATGTAACAAAATAATCATAGGTAACAAAAACATACTTAAAAATACGCATATATATGTAATAAAAACAACATTTAAATATCAATTCTGAATAATTAAATATATGTATAATACCTACATATATAACAACAATGAATAAATAAAACCAGTTTTTATACGCAAACCCTCTTTATATCTACATAAAATTTCATTAGATCGATAATATCCGTATGTCTCTGCTCAGGCAACAGTTCGTTACCACTTTACGCCAAGATACGTATAGTGGTTTTGTGCGTAGGCCATTCTTTTATTATTTTTTTGAATAGAAAACCAACTTTTTTTTATTTTTACAAAAAAATGGATATAAATATTAGGTAATATTAACAAGGGAACTAATATCAGATTGTCACTTAAGAATTAATACGTTATATGTATAAACACAAAATATTTAAAAGAAAAAAAAGGTAGAAGGAAAGGTGGTGGGAGAGGGACTGGGGTTTTGATAGAGTACTTACTGCAAGGTTGGTACAAATAGTTTAAAATAATCATTTTATTGACTTTGTTTTAATCCATGATGGACTTTGTTTAAAAGCATGATTGTCTTTGTTTTAAAACATGAATGACTTTTTTTTTAAACCACGATTTTGACTAATTCTTTATTAAAAAAATGTTTGAATTATTCTGTATCACGACCGGTTTTTTCCTCAACAGATGACCACTGTTGTCTTTTTTTGACAAATTAATATCTCAATAGAGTCGAAGTTGGTAAATAATAACTCAGCATAAATAATCACCCAGCATTTGTTAATCGTCTCATGTCATGGCTTATTGACAATGAGAACATACAGGATTTCCTTTTATAATACTCTTATTATTATTAATTTTTATTTCTATTATTTATATTTTGTTTTTTTTTTCTGTAATATTTAGTTTTTATTTTGACCATTATTAATATATTCCATTCACATTATATGTGTGGTGTATTTATCAATAAACACACCAATGCAATTTATCACTGTTTATTTTTCACTAATCAATATATTTACAATAATTATAAGAAATTATTATACTTAAATTTCGCACGCGTATTCTATACAGATAATACCTAGATTGACATAGTGTGAACGCTTTCAAGGTTGAACGAAGAATAATCGAAGATTTACGACAGATAACGACATGACCCGATATTCACTGTCGTTGGTCAAGTACATTTTTAAATGTACCTATTCTTCACTTCATATGCATTATCAAAAAAACTGTTTACATATAACACATAACCAACATTTATGTTTATAATTTTATTAAGATACTAGTGAACACCCGGCAAACTTCGTATTGCCTGTATAATTAAAAATCGTCCTCCATAACCACCCGTCGCTTCAGACTCTTCAATACCTCCCATCCCTTCAGTACCTCCCGTCCCTTCAGTACCTCCCGTCCCTTCGGTTACTCCCGTCCCTTCGGTTACTCCCGTCCCTTCGGTTACTCCCGTCCCTTCGGTTACTCCCGTCCCTTCGGTTACTCCCGTCCCTTCGGTTACTCCCGTCCCTTCGGTTACTCCCGTCCCTTCGGTTACTCCCGTCCCTTCAGACCTTTCAGTACCTCCATTCTCTTCATTACCTCCCGTCCCTTCATTACCTCCCGTCCCTTCAGTAGGTCCCGGTCATACGCTCGACAATTCACCATAGTTTCATTGCGATCGGATGAACGGTTCTCAGGATAGTCCACCTTCATCGGTAAAATGACCTGATACCCGATGAAGAAGAAGAAGAAGAATTTTTTTTAATCCAGAAACCATCCCGGGCATACACTCGACAATTCATCAAAGTTTCATTGAAATTGAATGAACGGTTCCCAGGATAGTCCACCTTCATAGGTAAAATGACCTGATATCCGATGAAGAAGAAGAAGAAGAATTTTTTTTAATCCAGAAACCATCCCGGGCATACACTCGACAATTCATCAAAGTTTCATTGAAATTGAATGAACGGTTCCCAGGATAGTCCACCTTCATAGGTAAAATGACCTGATACCTGATGAAGAAGAAGAAGAAGAAAAATTTTTTGATCCAGAAACCATCCCTGGTATACTCTCGACAGTTCACCAAAGTTTCATCGCAATCGGATGAGCGGTTTAGGAGCGCATACAACACATACATAGATACATAGATACATTGATACATACAAACATTCAAATTTATAATATAGATACCCACAAATAGCCTTGTGGGATTTTTGGTATTTGTAATAGATGTATATAAGTGTGTGCGTGTGTATGTATGTTACATTTAATATGTATTATAGACTCTGTACCAAAATTTGTTTAATAAAATAAATAAATTTATTTATTTATTTATTATAAATCTTTTTTTTTTACAAATATAATAATATATTATGTATGTACAATATAACTTAAAATATATAGTACTATAATGAACTTAAAATTAAAGTTTATGTTTTTTATTCTAAGCACTTACTCATTATAGAGTTATATTTTGTAGATGATTTCTGGATAAGACACTCCACTAGGCCAATGCCTGTGTCGGAGTGCCATTACATATATTTTTATTTAGTATAATGTTAATCTATTGGTATGTACCTACTGTAAGGTAGTCTAATAGTACAATGTATTTATTTGTTCATTTCACTATATGCAATAGTCTTTCGCTCTCTTCTCTGCCTTTGTTAAATAACCATTTGAATTTATTTTTTTTGTATTAGTTGATGAGATAGTTGAAATTTCTGGTATGTCTTGTTTTAACATATTATGAAGTAATAACATGTTTAAAATATTATAAGAGAACCAAGAAATCAATGCACCTACAGGGCTTAGGAACTGTCACCGGTGAGTTTACGTGATCGATTGCGTAACGTTCATTAATCATACCTCTCATTGAGTTTCCTTTAGTAAACTAATTTTTAAAAGTTCTACATGTTATGTTACTCATAAATATTTGTTTCCTTGAAAATAAGCTTAAAACACCATCGCCATTTATGGAAGTGACAAAGAAATTAATTAATAAATAAAAAAATATATATATTCTCAAAAATGCTTGAATCAGCCTGTATATCATAGTTGTCAAGACAGTGTGGGTATACTGATGTGCAATGGTTGTTTTCAAGACTTGTCACTGTAAAATGAAACAAGTTTTGTTTCAGATTCCCTAAAACACACCAATAAACTTTATTGCCCACAAAACAGGTTGACTGTATTATAGAAATTAAATTAAAGCGATATATATAAAAATAGACTCGCGACCTTCGTTACGTCAATAAAAAAAAATTAACAAGTGTTTTAGCAAAAATACTCCTATTAAATATACGGTGTATTACGCAATATCGGAAATCTAAAATGATTGTATTTTTCCCTTCAATGAGTGGGAAAATTTTTAAAATATACCTACCTATCTTTTAGTACGAATTATATATTATGTGATTTCATTATTAAGACAAAAATGAACGAAAATACAGGCGACCAGAGAAAGAGTCAGAGTAGGTGAGTCACACGGGCTTGCGATACTGCTTCAATAAAAGCTAACTGCTATCCTCAAAAATACGTAACAACAATACAATTATTATCATACACATTCTCACACATAGACATATATACATACACCCTCCCTCAAAACCCACACACACACACACACACAAATATAAACTTCCATATTTTACTACATCATCCCTATACCGGTATTCCCTATTCATCATCCTATTAGGCAAAAAAAATCTCTATTATCTGTTCACCATATTATTCCGTTCTACTTTTTTCCTTGCAATGTTTTCATAAGTGGCCGCCTAAGCCGGTGTGGAGATAGACCCACCGTGCGTTAAAAGTACAGTGACCAAAGGATCTATTTATTAATACGTGAAGCGAAATCCATAAGTACAATTTCCGGATAAATGGGCGCACGGAGGAGTTTGAGAATTCGCATACTTAAAGTTTATATAGAGGAGGACTGCAGAAAAATAATATTAATACATAATATGCGTTATAAATAAATTAAATCAAATAAAAAATATTTCACATCAAACCATTTCTTGTGTACCATAGAACGGTGAAGAGAGGGAAAACGTAATTTTAATATGAGAAATATTCCGATAACACACTGAAATATTTATTCTTTTTATTTCATGTTCTGTGGCTACATTTAAATGTCATTGTGGTATTTACGGCGGATGGGCTGTTGTTTAAATTCAAATATAAGAACATTTTAAAGGAAAATACATATTTGTATACATACCTACCTACTGTGAAACAATATAAATGGTAGGTACTTACACAATAATTTCATTTATAAAATTGACTTGCAATACATGAAGAGAAAAATTGTGTTCCTTGATGAAAACATGATATCTATATTATAAATTTGAATGTTTGTATGTACCTATGTACCCATATATGCATGTGTTGAATGCGCTCCTATGTAAACCGTTCATCCGATTGCTATGAAACTTTGGTGAATTGTCGAGAGTATACCAGGAATGGTTTTTGGATCAAAAATTTTTTTCTTCTTCTTCTTCTACATCGGGTATTAGGTCATTTTAACTATGAAGGTGGACTATTCTGGGAACCGTTCATCCGATTGCAATGAAACTTTGATGAATTATTGAGCGTATGCCCGGGATGGTTTCTAGATTAAAAATAATTTCTTCTTCTTTTTCTTCATCGAATATTAAGTCATTTTACCTATGAAGGTGGACTATACTGGAAACCGTTCATCCGATTGCAGTGAAACTTTGGTGAATTGTCGTGCGTATGCCCGGGATGGTTTATGGATTAAAATATTTTTCTTCTTCTTCTTCTTCTTCATCGGGTAATAGGTCATTTTACCTATGAAGGTGGAATATCCTGGGAGAAGGTTCAATTTTCCTTCCATCTCTTCGCTATATTTTCTTAACTTACTGAAGGGACGGGAGGTACTGAAGGGACGGGAGGTACTGAAGGGACGGGAGGTACTGAAGGGACGGGAGGTACTGAAGGGACGGGAGGTACTGAAGGGACGGGAGGTACTGAAGGGACGGGAGGTACTGAAGGGACGGGAGGTACTGAAGGGACGGGAGGTACTGAAGGGACGGGAGGTACTGAAGGGACGGGAGGTACTGAAGGGACGGGAGGTACTGAAGGGACGGGAGGTACTGAAGGGACGGGAGGTACTGAAGGGACGGGAGGTACTGAAGGGACGGGAGGTACTGAAGGGACGGGAGGTACTGAAGGGACGGGAGGTACTGAAGGGACGGAAGGTACTGAAGGGACGGGTGGTACTGAAGGACGGGAGGTACCGAAGGGACGGGTGGTACTGAATGGTCTGAAGGGACGGGAGGCACTGAAGGGACGGGAGGCACTGAAAGGACGGGAGGCACTGAAGGGACGTGAGGCACTGAAGGGTCTGAAGTGTCGGGTGGTAATGAAGGACCATATTTAATTATACAAGCAATACGAAGTTTGCCGGGGGTTCACTATCTATATTAAATTTCATAGGTATTGCAGAGAATTAAAGCAAATAACACGCAATAATGAAATATTTGTAAGCACACGCTTGCAGGTGCCGTAATAGAACAAAATTTAAAAAAAATATAGGTAAACGCAATGGCTTTGACGAAAAAACCTCATTAAAATTCAAAATTTAATAGTATTAATTCCAAATATTCTTTTTAATGAATTACGGTCGAATTTTGACCATTGGGCGATCACTAGTAAATATAACATAACCATACTATGTAAGTATCACCGTATTGTGGCGACCGTATTGGCACAATTCACTATTTACATATATGTATATTGAATATCTACCTACCAAATTTATTAACTTTACTAACTATATTCAGCGTTACTTGAAGCATTTGAAATGTGGATCCACCGCAGAATGCTCAGAATATCGTGGACTGACATGGTCAGTAACACTGAAGTACTACGTAGAGCCAACACCAACAGATAATTATTTACCAAGAGAATTATAAGAGTTGTAGGTACTTTGGCCATATTCTGAGAGGTGAAAAGTATGCCATCCTTCACATCGTCATGACGGGGAATATTGAGGGTCGTAGAGGGGTCGGAAGAAGGCAGCTTTCCTGGCTGCGAAACATCCGCGAATGGACCGGTATAAGAGCTGTGGAGGAGCTGTTTCGATCTGCACAGGACAGGGAGGCTTTCACTATGGTGGTCGTCAACGTTATTTTTATAATAATTTAAGACATCTCTGTAATTGGCATTGATATGTGTAATGTTTTTAAGCAATTTATGAAATATCTGTTGAGATGAAATCAAATAAAATAAAAAAATAAAATATATGCAGGCATTATGACTCGAGTCACGCTCACCACTCCAACCAACCTCCGACCGATACTCTACTCCCCTGCCCAACCAAATCCATGCATGCAGATGTCCCACAGAGGTGGCAATTGTCAATTCTGGCTTTATTCCACCGTTTAGTTACTCGGGTCTGGGAGTTTACCCTGTATTGAGTTTAGATAGAACTTGAGCATCTCAGATGACCATCCATGTAAGATCTGTTTCCATCCCAGCGCTGGAGGAATACAAAATTCTCCCAAGGACACCCAATCGTTTTGAACTTGCATGTTCAAAGAATGAAGTTCGTGTTTGTTGTTTGCATCTTGTGCAACCAAGTCTTTCATTTGCATTTTTTCTATTATGTCAGCTGAACATCTATAAACTGTTTAACTGTTATTGAGAAACCTTAGATTAATCGACTAAAAATACTAACCAAAACTGCGAAAATCGAAGAATCGAATATGCAACACTTGTTGAATGAATAAAGATTAAACATATATACATGCTCAGGAATTAATAGGATTGATGATCCAGCGGAGGAGGGATTGGTATGGTCATGTCCAAAGGATGGACAGCACCAGACTTCCTCATATCGTGCTTCACAATCAGCCTCACGGAACCCGCCCTCGCGGTAGACCGCCAAAAAGATGGAGGGATAGCTGGGGGTCCACCTCGCAGGAAGAGCAGGCCTCTTAAAAAACAGACCTGAAGGTCTATTCAAAAGGAGAAGAAGAAGAAGAAAGGGATAAGGGAACCTCTCAGAACCTAGTCCTTTGAAATGTCAAATATCATGCTGGCTGATTTTTTTGTCTCTTTCTGTACATATAATTTGTTCACTGCCGGGCTTATTGCTAAACGTCAATTTCTTCCAACGAACCGTTATTTACGATTGAATCTTGATTGTTTCAATAAATATTTTAATATTTTTCTAACATGCATGAAAATAGATAATTTATGTCAATTCGTAATAAAAATCTCGATACTAATTTTGACATGTCCATAAATTCAATTTTATATCTCATTAAATGATGATTTTCAGATAATATTACATTACAATATGTATTTTCATATTTGCAAGTATCAAAACAATTATCTATTCTTAGAATATTATGTATCCACTTTACTAGTCATAATATTGGTTTTGAATTCACAAAGGTCAGAATACTTGTCATTTTTCCGTTTTAATCCATGATATTGAACGGTAATTTACAGTCAACTAGTGATGTGAAAAGAATACCAACGAAAGACTTGTATTTTATTTAAACACATATAAATTATTATGTTATTACCAAAACAATTTTGTCTATATTTTAATAGGTATTCCATAGACAGGCCTTGCCTTGTGGGATTTTTGTGTGCACGGTTTATTTATTTTGATATTATGTAAATGTGTAGGTAATGTATATTAACTATGTAAAAAAAAAGCTGCCGTAGTGGTTTTTATATTTATTTGGTTGGTAATGTTTGGTTATGGTTAGTGCCCGTAACCTTTTGGTCGTTCTGTATTCTCGCCCATCGCTATTCCTGACCTTGCCATATGAAGCCTTTCTCAATAATCATAAAGTTATCAATTTATATCTAATATTTAGAATGTGCACAAATTAATGATACCTATTGTATCACTGAGGCATTGTTTTAGAGTTCAAGGATAATAAATATGAATATTTTTGAGTAAAAAAAAAAACATATTGATTTATGTATTGTATTTTGATATGCAAACGAATCAGATCTTATATGAAACGCTGTCAATATGGAATTGATTTATTACACAAGAAAAAGGGATATAATGTATGTAAGCTAAAAATAAAAATTGTGACTAATATTTATTTCCGTAATTTAGTAATCGATGTATGTGTTTACTTTGAACGTACCACGACGTTATGTCCCTACCGGGGTAGACATAGAAACGAGCGCCATAATATACCTTTTTTATTATGGTTTCATTCGCGTTCATGTATTGTCTCATACATTCTCGCCGTTCGTTCATGCTTCTCACAATTCCTTTACTAAAATTATTCTTGATTTATTTATTTAGGAAACAAAAAGAAAACAATGTTATACGTAAACAACATAAGATGATAGTATAAAAATATGATTAGTTCACTGCATCCCAATAATATGTTTTCATATAAGATTGACAAATATAAATTTCATATAAGATTGACAAATATAAATTTCATATAAGATTGACAAATATAAATTTCATATAAGATTGACAAATATAAATTTCATATAAGATTGACAAATATAAATTTCATATAAGATTGACAAATATAAATTTCATATAAGATTGACAAATATAAATTTCATATAAGATTGACAAATATAAATTTCATATAAGATTGACGAATATAAATTTCATATATGATGACAAATATTTTTATTTTGTTTTAATTTATACTAAGCTAGGGCTTGCAGACGACCGACGGTAAACTACCGCCTCCGGCGGTTCATGGGCGTTTGTTAATGAATGTGAATGATGCGAAGCTTTTAAGGTACTTTAAAACAGTGGTCCCCAACCTTTTTGTCGCCGCGGACCGGTCAGCGTTTGATAATTTCACCACGGCCCACTGAAGGTAGGGGGATTACATTGGGGGGGGGGGGGGGGTCACATTGAATGTAGATTTTTTTAATTTTATTATTTAATAAGGAAATATTATTTTACAGAGAAAGATAAAAAAAAAAAAAAAAAAACAGTAAAGAAAAAAGTATTAAAAGTAAACAATAAACATAAAATAATAAATTATGGTTCCTCACCAAAAAGAACAAGGTGTTTGGAGAGGGAAAATTCGCTAAAAATATTTATTCATAATAAAATATAATATTTTTTATTTAAAAAAAATGAATAAAATTACGATTGTGGTACCTACCTACATATGCAAGTTGTAGTGACAAATAAAACTAGTTAAGTATGGTGTTGTTTTACTTGGAAGGTATTATATTATGTAGAAGGCGGCGCGGCTCAGTACCATTTGGTTCACGGCCCGGTACCGGGCCGCGGCCCATAGGTTGGGGACCACTGCTTTATAATATATCTATATTTCGACTTACCAATGTTTCCAATCCAGAGATGCAATATTTGCATTAAAAATAAATTTAAATTTCTTCTCTTATGGGGATCGAACCCAAGTCGGCATTTTTTTTTTTGAAAATTCGCCCATGGATGTACACTATGAAGTTACTTGTTGGGTAAGTGTAGCAGTCGTGTGCATTAAAAATGGTTTAAATATGATTCAAAATATTGGAAACCCCAAATTTGTTGATTTTTTGCATTTTAAGAACAAACCTGCCCCCCTATACAATGTGTCATTTAGCTCAAGAAAAGATAACTCAATTTATGGAAGTGACAGGTGCCAGTCACGTGACAACTGTCACTTCCATGCATTGAGTTATCTTTTCTTGTTTCTTTTCTTGAGCTAAATTACACGTTGTCTAGGGGGGGCTGACTTGAAACAAAACAAAATTATCGGTCATTCACTTCGATTTAATGCACTCTTTAAACATATAAAAGATTTATTTCTCTACGACAAATATTTAAAAAAGGTTGCAAAAAAGGATATTTTCAAAAATTATTTAAGTGGAATTTATGCAGAATTTAAAAATTAAAAAAAAACTTAATCGTGTTGCAGTGAAATATGATGTGTAGAATATATGTCGTGCTTCTCTTTGTAAGATAATGCACACTCGCACACCCGTCGCTGGTCGACCCACATTGTGGGGATATACCGTCGTGGTATGAATAATTTAATTAATGAAAAAGTCTATAATTTCTAAAGATTCTTTAGAATATTACCTTTTTGTCACGTGGGAATTTTTAAGTAATTTGATATACTTTTTTATTAACCAACTTAAATAATAAAATATTTAACTAGCTGACAATAATTGATAAAATGACATCCTTTATTAATCCTTGAAAGCTCTATTCACAATGTATTTGATACATAATTACATAAGTACACAAACATTTTTATAAACTATGAACATACATTGAAAAGGCACACGCCCTGGCACAGATCATAAGCCGTTTGGTTTCTGTGCGGGCGTCCTGGGTTCGATTCCCAGGAGAGAAGAAATGATTTAAGAGGGTGACTGCTGCCAACGTACCTATTTTTTCAATTTGAATTTGCATCATTACTACAAAACGAATCATTTTGAATCAGTTTGGATATTAATAAAGGAAAATATACTTTTACTTTTTAATTATGTTCTGTATATATTCATGTAGGAAAATGGTAAGCATACCTCGATTTTTGACATTTATCTTAAATTTTTAAAAAACTATAAGGTATAGAGCATTTAATTTTTTTTATAAATTAAAGAACATCAAAATATCTGGAAAAATACGGGGTAACGTTGCATTAATGCATCAGGTTAAGTTAATAAACCAAAAAAACTTTTATTTCGCAATGGCGCTGAATGGAAAATAAATGTTTTTTTTGGTTTATTTATTAAACCTGAAGCATTAATGCAACATCACATCATATTTTTCTAGATATTTTTGTCATAATTAATTTAAAAAAAAATATGTTGAGCTACGCCTTATATTTTATTATAAATATAAGATAAACGTTGAAAATCGGAGTATGCCATTATTTTTCTACAAGAATTTATACAGAACATTATCAAAAAGTAAAGATATTATTTTCTTTATTAATACCCAAAGTATCTAAATTATTTATTTCATAACGATTTTCTTCTTCTTCTTCGATGGCGCTACAGCCCAAATCGAGCCTTGGCCTCCTTCAACACGCGCCTCCAACCTCTTCTATCCTCAGCCGCCGTTCTCCAGTTAGGGACCTGCAGGAGCTTTTCTGCATCTCTCCGTATGTCGTCCTCCCATCTCAGTCTTGGTCTCCCCATCTTCCGTTTACCTCCCGGGTGACCAAACATGATTTTTTTGGGTAGTCGCGTGTTTGGCATTCTCTGTACATGGCCAGCCCATCTCAACCTAAGCAGTCTTATATGGGTTGAGATCTTTGGTGCTTCATAGATTTTGTACAGTTCTTCATTTTTCTTTATGCGCCATTCATCTCCTTCCTTCACAGGACCACATATTCGGCGTAGGACTCTCCTTCGAAAACATCTAATGCTTCATTCATAACGATTTTATAAGAAATAATGATGGTATATCAAATTGAAAAATAGGGACGTTGGCAGCAGTCCCTCCCCCCCTTAAATTTATTTCTCACGCTAATATTGTTTCACTGGTCTTGAAACACTGGTTAGTTGAAAGAAAATGTCATATGGCAATAAACTCGCCACTTGCGCATGGTGCAAGGAAGTGTTAATTATTATTATTTTTCAAGTAGGTGGGTACTCACTTGCCGTTTTGATTAGCAAGAATTCGTTGATTTTTCAGATAGTTTTTTTATCGCCACGGAAATACAAAATAATAATTCTCAAAACAATTCGACTAAAACACGTTGTTGAGAAATACGTTGATTCAGGGGTATCCAACTCGTGTGTATATTAAAAATGAACACATTTAAATTATAAATTAGTAAATTTAAAGACACCAGCTACGAGGATTTGGGGTCCATTTTGTAAAATATTCAATATTTTAGAATTTTTTAAAAATAATATTTTTGAGAATAAGAGACGACGGGTGGTGGCCAACGGTTGGCGCGCTGAGTTTGTAATCCAGTGGTTTTGAGTTTGACTCCTGCCACTATCGATGTCGTTCACCTATAGCACAAGCATTTATGATTAATTTAGGGAATGCATTTTTTTAAATTTATTAAAAAATATGGAAGAGGCCTATATCCAGCAGTGGAAGACAGAGGGCTGAAGAAGAAGAAGAAGAAGATTTTTTAAAATTTATTAAGGGACACGCACAGAGAATTAACAATACATGTATACAAAATACATTTTTTTAATATACCCACCCTTAGAAGACAAAATACATTAACAAAAAAAAAAAACCTCGCTATCCCTCCATTTTAGCGCGTCCACAGTTTGCTTCATATTATTGTGTCAAAAAACGTCACTATACATACGCACAAAAAAATAAGAATATTGAAACAATGGTAGATATAAATTATTGTTGTTGCAAAGATTAAAATTTCACAGAATGTTGTGGTGTTGCAGTTGCTATCATGAAAAGTTGATATGGTAAGAAATGTATTAGGATGCATGTGTACTTTTCACAAAGACGTTTTCACAAAGAGCTCGCGATTTTTGACTAACGTCATTGTTACGAGTTCCAAGTTTGAGTTCTGGAATGTTGGTTAAAATACAAAATAGAGGCTTCGGTTGTTGAAGTATAACTGACTATATTTATGAAAACTAATAATAATTCACAATGTAAAATACAACAACACATGTGGGTATAAAATACACTGAAAATGACGTATGTCAGCCAATATACATGCACCGGTGTGCACGGTCGATAACGAAGTTATCTGCTGTGCTACTTGCCATATTAATCATTCTCTTAATATTAGTCATTTTGTCTAGTGACCTATACAAAATTTACGCTTATAAGTATCTAAGTCATTATTATAGTCTGCAGTGTGTGTCTTTATTTGTATTATTGTATTATCTCTTTCTCACTAAATATATTCTGTTATGTGTACTCTTTCTTGGCGATATTGTAAGAATTCATTACCACACTGTACCATTTTTGTATAGCGTTTTGTTCTCATATAATGTGTCTATATATAAAATGTCATTGATATAATGACTGTTTTTTTCTGTGATAGGATGCCACATCAGGTAACAACGATTGGATAAGATGAATCTTGTGAGTACCTAGTGCTGGCTTTCGGAGATAGTAGCCATTAATAATGTATGTTGAAAATTTTTTTATATTGACTACGGAAGACTTCCATTGACAGACACATTAGTTAGCGGAAACCCCTCGACAGACACATTCAAAGAGACATATCAATTCATGATCTAGATAAAAACATTTTTCTTCTTCATCGGGTATTTGGTCATTTTACCTATGAAGGTGGAGTATCCTGGGAAAAGAAGGTCCAACTGTTCTTTCATATCTTCACAGGTCTTCCAGGATGGTTTCTGGATTTAAACTTTTTCTTAACCTACTGAAGGGACGGGAGGTAATGAAGGACCTGACCATTTTTAATTATACAGGCAATACCTTCGAAGTTTGCCGGGAGTTCGCTAGTTATTAATAAAAACGATTAGGTTCATGATTGGATGTGTATGGAATGTGAGTATATTTTGTTTGATATTTATTGTAGGTATTTATGGAAAATGAGATGTAACATAACATGCGATTTGATCTAAAAATAAATGTTTTGATTTTGTCGTCAAGTGAGACATTTTTTTAACAGACATAATATGACGAACCCATTCGTTTGACCTGTGTATGAGAAACTAGTTTTATTTCTCAAAACATTTAACAACCTTAAAAATATACCTCTCACATATGTACAGGGTGTTCCACAATGAAATCGCAGCAGAATTCTTAGGAGTCTTATTTTACTAGGTATTTTTAAATCCAACAAAATTGATTTTGGTTTTACATATATTTTTTTCCTTGTATCAGGACGACTGTTTTGACTGATTAGGCTCTTATTACTGATTCAAGGAAAATATATATGTAGAACAATAGTTAATTTTGTTTGATTTAAAAATACCTAGTATTTTTAAATACCGTCTGTTGACGCCCGAATCTGCGTCTCGTTCCTCATACTCCCCCCCCCTCCCTACTTGGTCCACGATGCGAATCTGCTGACTGCCCAAGGGCAGTCGACAAGTACCAGACATACCGACATTTTGATACGGCGCGGCGCGGTGTGTATCAAAAAGGGTTCGATTTCGATCGATATTTGTGTTATATGTATGAGCTATCTATCAATTGTGACTGTATCATGTGAATGTGGAGAAGACGGCCTTGTAAGTCGATTTTAAGTTAGATTCGCTTCCGCCATCCATAAAAATATACAGTCCACCCTTCAAGATCCGTGTTGTCAGTCCTTAGACGCAGCTGAGTGGACTGGCAACACCGTCAGTATTGACAATTCAAAAAAATAATAATCTTCATAATGCTCTTTAAGTACATAGAGTTTATTTTATTTTATTTATTACAAAAAAAACATATTTTACATAAAAAAATTACATAACAAAAATGAAATTAAAACACATTACATATAATATGACTCCCTTCAAAAAGAGATAAACCTACTCGTGTTTTGAAGGGAGTTGCAACTATTTACATAATATAGAACAAAAAACAATGTAACAAAATAATCATAGGTAACAAAAACATACTTAAAAATACGCATATATATGTAATAAAAACAACATTTAAATATCAATTCTGAATAATTAAATATATGTATAATACCTACATATATAACAACAATGAATAAATAAAACCAGTTTTTATACGCAAACCCTCTTTATATCTACATAAAATTTCATTAGATCGATAATATCCGTATGTCTCTGCTCAGGCAACAGTTCGTTACCACTTTACGCCAAGATACGTATAGTGGTTTTGTGCGTAGGCCATTCTTTTATTATTTTTTTGAATAGAAAACCAACTTTTTTTTATTTTTACAAAAAAATGGATATAAATATTAGGTAATATTAACAAGGGAACTAATATCAGATTGTCACTTAAGAATTAATACGTTATATGTATAAACACAAAATATTTAAAAGAAAAAAAAGGTAGAAGGAAAGGTGGTGGGAGAGGGACTGGGGTTTTGATAGAGTACTTACTGCAAGGTTGGTACAAATAGTTTAAAATAATCATTTTATTGACTTTGTTTTAATCCATGATGGACTTTGTTTAAAAGCATGATTGTCTTTGTTTTAAAACATGAATGACTTTTTTTTTAAACCACGATTTTGACTAATTCTTTATTAAAAAAATGTTTGAATTATTCTGTATCACGACCGGTTTTTTCCTCAACAGATGACCACTGTTGTCTTTTTTTGACAAATTAATATCTCAATAGAGTCGAAGTTGGTAAATAATAACTCAGCATAAATAATCACCCAGCATTTGTTAATCGTCTCATGTCATGGCTTATTGACAATGAGAACATACAGGATTTCCTTTTATAATACTCTTATTATTATTAATTTTTATTTCTATTATTTATATTTTGTTTTTTTTTTCTGTAATATTTAGTTTTTATTTTGACCATTATTAATATATTCCATTCACATTATATGTGTGGTGTATTTATCAATAAACACACCAATGCAATTTATCACTGTTTATTTTTCACTAATCAATATATTTACAATAATTATAAGAAATTATTATACTTAAATTTCGCACGCGTATTCTATACAGATAATACCTAGATTGACATAGTGTGAACGCTTTCAAGGTTGAACGAAGAATAATCGAAGATTTACGACAGATAACGACATGACCCGATATTCACTGTCGTTGGTCAAGTACATTTTTAAATGTACCTATTCTTCACTTCATATGCATTATCAAAAAAACTGTTTACATATAACACATAACCAACATTTATGTTTATAATTTTATTAAGATACTAGTGAACACCCGGCAAACTTCGTATTGCCTGTATAATTAAAAATCGTCCTCCATAACCACCCGTCGCTTCAGACTCTTCAATACCTCCCATCCCTTCAGTACCTCCCGTCCCTTCAGTACCTCCCGTCCCTTCGGTTACTCCCGTCCCTTCGGTTACTCCCGTCCCTTCGGTTACTCCCGTCCCTTCGGTTACTCCCGTCCCTTCGGTTACTCCCGTCCCTTCGGTTACTCCCGTCCCTTCGGTTACTCCCGTCCCTTCGGTTACTCCCGTCCCTTCAGACCTTTCAGTACCTCCATTCTCTTCATTACCTCCCGTCCCTTCATTACCTCCCGTCCCTTCAGTAGGTCCCGGTCATACGCTCGACAATTCACCATAGTTTCATTGCGATCGGATGAACGGTTCTCAGGATAGTCCACCTTCATCGGTAAAATGACCTGATACCCGATGAAGAAGAAGAAGAAGAATTTTTTTTAATCCAGAAACCATCCCGGGCATACACTCGACAATTCATCAAAGTTTCATTGAAATTGAATGAACGGTTCCCAGGATAGTCCACCTTCATAGGTAAAATGACCTGATATCCGATGAAGAAGAAGAAGAAGAATTTTTTTTAATCCAGAAACCATCCCGGGCATACACTCGACAATTCATCAAAGTTTCATTGAAATTGAATGAACGGTTCCCAGGATAGTCCACCTTCATAGGTAAAATGACCTGATACCTGATGAAGAAGAAGAAGAAGAAAAATTTTTTGATCCAGAAACCATCCCTGGTATACTCTCGACAGTTCACCAAAGTTTCATCGCAATCGGATGAGCGGTTTAGGAGCGCATACAACACATACATAGATACATAGATACATTGATACATACAAACATTCAAATTTATAATATAGATACCCACAAATAGCCTTGTGGGATTTTTGGTATTTGTAATAGATGTATATAAGTGTGTGCGTGTGTATGTATGTTACATTTAATATGTATTATAGACTCTGTACCAAAATTTGTTTAATAAAATAAATAAATTTATTTATTTATTTATTATAAATCTTTTTTTTTTACAAATATAATAATATATTATGTATGTACAATATAACTTAAAATATATAGTACTATAATGAACTTAAAATTAAAGTTTATGTTTTTTATTCTAAGCACTTACTCATTATAGAGTTATATTTTGTAGATGATTTCTGGATAAGACACTCCACTAGGCCAATGCCTGTGTCGGAGTGCCATTACATATATTTTTATTTAGTATAATGTTAATCTATTGGTATGTACCTACTGTAAGGTAGTCTAATAGTACAATGTATTTATTTGTTCATTTCACTATATGCAATAGTCTTTCGCTCTCTTCTCTGCCTTTGTTAAATAACCATTTGAATTTATTTTTTTTGTATTAGTTGATGAGATAGTTGAAATTTCTGGTATGTCTTGTTTTAACATATTATGAAGTAATAACATGTTTAAAATATTATAAGAGAACCAAGAAATCAATGCACCTACAGGGCTTAGGAACTGTCACCGGTGAGTTTACGTGATCGATTGCGTAACGTTCATTAATCATACCTCTCATTGAGTTTCCTTTAGTAAACTAATTTTTAAAAGTTCTACATGTTATGTTACTCATAAATATTTGTTTCCTTGAAAATAAGCTTAAAACACCATCGCCATTTATGGAAGTGACAAAGAAATTAATTAATAAATAAAAAAATATATATATTCTCAAAAATGCTTGAATCAGCCTGTATATCATAGTTGTCAAGACAGTGTGGGTATACTGATGTGCAATGGTTGTTTTCAAGACTTGTCACTGTAAAATGAAACAAGTTTTGTTTCAGATTCCCTAAAACACACCAATAAACTTTATTGCCCACAAAACAGGTTGACTGTATTATAGAAATTAAATTAAAGCGATATATATAAAAATAGACTCGCGACCTTCGTTACGTCAATAAAAAAAAATTAACAAGTGTTTTAGCAAAAATACTCCTATTAAATATACGGTGTATTACGCAATATCGGAAATCTAAAATGATTGTATTTTTCCCTTCAATGAGTGGGAAAATTTTTAAAATATACCTACCTATCTTTTAGTACGAATTATATATTATGTGATTTCATTATTAAGACAAAAATGAACGAAAATACAGGCGACCAGAGAAAGAGTCAGAGTAGGTGAGTCACACGGGCTTGCGATACTGCTTCAATAAAAGCTAACTGCTATCCTCAAAAATACGTAACAACAATACAATTATTATCATACACATTCTCACACATAGACATATATACATACACCCTCCCTCAAAACCCACACACACACACACACACAAATATAAACTTCCATATTTTACTACATCATCCCTATACCGGTATTCCCTATTCATCATCCTATTAGGCAAAAAAAATCTCTATTATCTGTTCACCATATTATTCCGTTCTACTTTTTTCCTTGCAATGTTTTCATAAGTGGCCGCCTAAGCCGGTGTGGAGATAGACCCACCGTGCGTTAAAAGTACAGTGACCAAAGGATCTATTTATTAATACGTGAAGCGAAATCCATAAGTACAATTTCCGGATAAATGGGCGCACGGAGGAGTTTGAGAATTCGCATACTTAAAGTTTATATAGAGGAGGACTGCAGAAAAATAATATTAATACATAATATGCGTTATAAATAAATTAAATCAAATAAAAAATATTTCACATCAAACCATTTCTTGTGTACCATAGAACGGTGAAGAGAGGGAAAACGTAATTTTAATATGAGAAATATTCCGATAACACACTGAAATATTTATTCTTTTTATTTCATGTTCTGTGGCTACATTTAAATGTCATTGTGGTATTTACGGCGGATGGGCTGTTGTTTAAATTCAAATATAAGAACATTTTAAAGGAAAATACATATTTGTATACATACCTACCTACTGTGAAACAATATAAATGGTAGGTACTTACACAATAATTTCATTTATAAAATTGACTTGCAATACATGAAGAGAAAAATTGTGTTCCTTGATGAAAACATGATATCTATATTATAAATTTGAATGTTTGTATGTACCTATGTACCCATATATGCATGTGTTGAATGCGCTCCTATGTAAACCGTTCATCCGATTGCTATGAAACTTTGGTGAATTGTCGAGAGTATACCAGGAATGGTTTTTGGATCAAAAATTTTTTTCTTCTTCTTCTTCTACATCGGGTATTAGGTCATTTTAACTATGAAGGTGGACTATTCTGGGAACCGTTCATCCGATTGCAATGAAACTTTGATGAATTATTGAGCGTATGCCCGGGATGGTTTCTAGATTAAAAATAATTTCTTCTTCTTTTTCTTCATCGAATATTAAGTCATTTTACCTATGAAGGTGGACTATACTGGAAACCGTTCATCCGATTGCAGTGAAACTTTGGTGAATTGTCGTGCGTATGCCCGGGATGGTTTATGGATTAAAATATTTTTCTTCTTCTTCTTCTTCTTCATCGGGTAATAGGTCATTTTACCTATGAAGGTGGAATATCCTGGGAGAAGGTTCAATTTTCCTTCCATCTCTTCGCTATATTTTCTTAACTTACTGAAGGGACGGGAGGTACTGAAGGGACGGGAGGTACTGAAGGGACGGGAGGTACTGAAGGGACGGGAGGTACTGAAGGGACGGGAGGTACTGAAGGGACGGGAGGTACTGAAGGGACGGGAGGTACTGAAGGGACGGGAGGTACTGAAGGGACGGGAGGTACTGAAGGGACGGGAGGTACTGAAGGGACGGGAGGTACTGAAGGGACGGGAGGTACTGAAGGGACGGGAGGTACTGAAGGGACGGGAGGTACTGAAGGGACGGGAGGTACTGAAGGGACGGGAGGTACTGAAGGGACGGGAGGTACTGAAGGGACGGAAGGTACTGAAGGGACGGGTGGTACTGAAGGACGGGAGGTACCGAAGGGACGGGTGGTACTGAATGGTCTGAAGGGACGGGAGGCACTGAAGGGACGGGAGGCACTGAAGGGACGGGAGGCACTGAAGGGACGTGAGGCACTGAAGGGTCTGAAGTGTCGGGTGGTAATGAAGGACCATATTTAATTATACAAGCAATACGAAGTTTGCCGGGGGTTCACTATCTATATTAAATTTCATAGGTATTGCAGAGAATTAAAGCAAATAACACGCAATAATGAAATATTTGTAAGCACACGCTTGCAGGTGCCGTAATAGAACAAAATTTAAAAAAAATATAGGTAAACGCAATGGCTTTGACGAAAAAACCTCATTAAAATTCAAAATTTAATAGTATTAATTCCAAATATTCTTTTTAATGAATTACGGTCGAATTTTGACCATTGGGCGATCACTAGTAAATATAACATAACCATACTATGTAAGTATCACCGTATTGTGGCGACCGTATTGGCACAATTCACTATTTACATATATGTATATTGAATATCTACCTACCAAATTTATTAACTTTACTAACTATATTCAGCGTTACTTGAAGCATTTGAAATGTGGATCCACCGCAGAATGCTCAGAATATCGTGGACTGACATGGTCAGTAACACTGAAGTACTACGTAGAGCCAACACCAACAGATAATTATTTACCAAGAGAATTATAAGAGTTGTAGGTACTTTGGCCATATTCTGAGAGGTGAAAAGTATGCCATCCTTCACATCGTCATGACGGGGAATATTGAGGGTCGTAGAGGGGTCGGAAGAAGGCAGCTTTCCTGGCTGCGAAACATCCGCGAATGGACCGGTATAAGAGCTGTGGAGGAGCTGTTTCGATCTGCACAGGACAGGGAGGCTTTCACTATGGTGGTCGTCAACGTTATTTTTATAAAAATTTAAGACATCTCTGTAATTGGCATTGATATGTGTAATGTTTTTAAGCAATTTATGAAATATCTGTTGAGATGAAATCAAATAAAATAAAAAAATAAAATATATGCAGGCATTATGACTCGAGTCACGCTCACCACTCCAACCAACCTCCGACCGATACTCTACTCCCCTGCCCAACCAAATCCATGCATGCAGATATCCCACAGAGGTGGCAATTGTCAATTCTGGCTTTATTCCACCGTTTAGTTACTCGGGTCTGGGAGTTTACCCTGTATTGAGTTTAGATAGAACTTGAGCATCTCAGATGACCATCCATGTAAGATCTGTTTCCATCCCAGCGCTGGAGGAATACAAAATTCTCCCAAGGACACCCAATCGTTTTGAACTTGCATGTTCAAAGAATGAAGTTCGTGTTTGTTGTTTGCATCTTGTGCAACCAAGTCTTTCATTTGCATTTTTTCTATTATGTCAGCTGAACATCTATAAACTGTTTAACTGTTATTGAGAAACCTTAGATTAATCGACTAAAAATACTAACCAAAACTGCGAAAATCGAAGAATCGAATATGCAACACTTGTTGAATGAATAAAGATTAAACATATATACATGCTCAGGAATTAATAGGATTGATGATCCAGCGGAGGAGGGATTGGTATGGTCATGTCCAAAGGATGGACAGCACCAGACTTCCTCATATCGTGCTTCACAATCAGCCTCACGGAACCCGCCCTCGCGGTAGACCGCCAAAAAGATGGAGGGATAGCTGGGGGTCCACCTCGCAGGAAGAGCAGGCCTCTTAAAAAACAGACCTGAAGGTCTATTCAAAAGGAGAAGAAGAAGAAGAAAGGGATAAGGGAACCTCTCAGAACCTAGTCCTTTGAAATGTCAAATATCATGCTGGCTGATTTTTTTGTCTCTTTCTGTACATATAATTTGTTCACTGCCGGGCTTATTGCTAAACGTCAATTTCTTCCAACGAACCGTTATTTACGATTGAATCTTGATTGTTTCAATAAATATTTTAATATTTTTCTAACATGCATGAAAATAGATAATTTATGTCAATTCGTAATAAAAATCTCGATACTAATTTTGACATGTCCATAAATTCAATTTTATATCTCATTAAATGATGATTTTCAGATAATATTACATTACAATATGTATTTTCATATTTGCAAGTATCAAAACAATTATCTATTCTTAGAATATTATGTATCCACTTTACTAGTCATAATATTGGTTTTGAATTCACAAAGGTCAGAATACTTGTCATTTTTCCGTTTTAATCTATGATATTGAACGGTAATTTACAGTCAACTAGTGATGTGAAAAGAATACCAACGAAAGACTTGTATTTTATTTAAACACATATAAATTATTATGTTATTACCAAAACAATTTTGTCTATATTTTAATAGGTATTCCATAGACAGGCCTTGCCTTGTGGGATTTTTGTGTGCACGGTTTATTTATTTTGATATTATGTAAATGTGTAGGTAATGTATATTAACTATGTAAAAAAAAAGCTGCCGTAGTGGTTTTTATATTTATTTGGTTGGTAATGTTTGGTTATGGTTAGTGCCCGTAACCTTTTGGTCGTTCTGTATTCTCGCCCATCGCTATTCCTGACCTTGCCATATGAAGCCTTTCTCAATAATCATAAAGTTATCAATTTATATCTAATATTTAGAATGTGCACAAATTAATGATACCTATTGTATCACTGAGGCATTGTTTTAGAGTTCAAGGATAATAAATATGAATATTTTTGAGTAAAAAAAAAAACATATTGATTTATGTATTGTATTTTGATATGCAAACGAATCAGATCTTATATGAAACGCTGTCAATATGGAATTGATTTATTACACAAGAAAAAGGGATATAATGTATGTAAGCTAAAAATAAAAATTGTGACTAATATTTATTTCCGTAATTTAGTAATCGATGTATGTGTTTACTTTGAACGTACCACGACGTTATGTCCCTACCGGGGTAGACATAGAAACGAGCGCCATAATATACCTTTTTTATTATGGTTTCATTCGCGTTCATGTATTGTCTCATACATTCTCGCCGTTCGTTCATGCTTCTCACAATTCCTTTACTAAAATTATTCTTGATTTATTTATTTAGGAAACAAAAAGAAAACAATGTTATACGTAAACAACATAAGATGATAGTATAAAAATATGATTAGTTCACTGCATCCCAATAATATGTTTTCATATAAGATTGACAAATATAAATTTCATATAAGATTGACAAATATAAATTTCATATAAGATTGACAAATATAAATTTCATATAAGATTGACAAATATAAATTTCATATAAGATTGACAAATATAAATTTCATATAAGATTGACAAATATAAATTTCATATAAGATTGACAAATATAAATTTCATATAAGATTGACAAATATAAATTTCATATAAGATTGACGAATATAAATTTCATATATGATGACAAATATTTTTATTTTGTTTTAATTTATACTAAGCTAGGGCTTGCAGACGACCGACGGTAAACTACCGCCTCCGGCGGTTCATGGGCGTTTGTTAATGAATGTGAATGATGCGAAGCTTTTAAGGTACTTTAAAACAGTGGTCCCCAACCTTTTTGTCGCCGCGGACCGGTCAGCGTTTGATAATTTCACCACGGCCCACTGAAGGTAGGGGGATTACATTGGGGGGGGGGGGGGGGTCACATTGAATGTAGATTTTTTTAATTTTATTATTTAATAAGGAAATATTATTTTACAGAGAAAGATAAAAAAAAAAAAAAAAAAACAGTAAAGAAAAAAGTATTAAAAGTAAACAATAAACATAAAATAATAAATTATGGTTCCTCACCAAAAAGAACAAGGTGTTTGGAGAGGGAAAATTCGCTAAAAATATTTATTCATAATAAAATATAATATTTTTTATTTAAAAAAAATGAATAAAATTACGATTGTGGTACCTACCTACATATGCAAGTTGTAGTGACAAATAAAACTAGTTAAGTATGGTGTTGTTTTACTTGGAAGGTATTATATTATGTAGAAGGCGGCGCGGCTCAGTACCATTTGGTTCACGGCCCGGTACCGGGCCGCGGCCCATAGGTTGGGGACCACTGCTTTATAATATATCTATATTTCGACTTACCAATGTTTCCAATCCAGAGATGCAATATTTGCATTAAAAATAAATTTAAATTTCTTCTCTTATGGGGATCGAACCCAAGTCGGCATTTTTTTTTTTGAAAATTCGCCCATGGATGTACACTATGAAGTTACTTGTTGGGTAAGTGTAGCAGTCGTGTGCATTAAAAATGGTTTAAATATGATTCAAAATATTGGAAACCCCAAATTTGTTGATTTTTTGCATTTTAAGAACAAACCTGCCCCCCTATACAATGTGTCATTTAGCTCAAGAAAAGATAACTCAATTTATGGAAGTGACAGGTGCCAGTCACGTGACAACTGTCACTTCCATGCATTGAGTTATCTTTTCTTGTTTCTTTTCTTGAGCTAAATTACACGTTGTCTAGGGGGGGCTGACTTGAAACAAAACAAAATTATCGGTCATTCACTTCGATTTAATGCACTCTTTAAACATATAAAAGATTTATTTCTCTACGACAAATATTTAAAAAAGGTTGCAAAAAAGGATATTTTCAAAAATTATTTAAGTGGAATTTATGCAGAATTTAAAAATTAAAAAAAAACTTAATCGTGTTGCAGTGAAATATGATGTGTAGAATATATGTCGTGCTTCTCTTTGTAAGATAATGCACACTCGCACACCCGTCGCTGGTCGACCCACATTGTGGGGATATACCGTCGTGGTATGAATAATTTAATTAATGAAAAAGTCTATAATTTCTAAAGATTCTTTAGAATATTACCTTTTTGTCACGTGGGAATTTTTAAGTAATTTGATATACTTTTTTATTAACCAACTTAAATAATAAAATATTTAACTAGCTGACAATAATTGATAAAATGACATCCTTTATTAATCCTTGAAAGCTCTATTCACAATGTATTTGATACATAATTACATAAGTACACAAACATTTTTATAAACTATGAACATACATTGAAAAGGCACACGCCCTGGCACAGATCATAAGCCGTTTGGTTTCTGTGCGGGCGTCCTGGGTTCGATTCCCAGGAGAGAAGAAATGATTTAAGAGGGTGACTGCTGCCAACGTACCTATTTTTTCAATTTGAATTTGCATCATTACTACAAAACGAATCATTTTGAATCAGTTTGGATATTAATAAAGGAAAATATACTTTTACTTTTTAATTATGTTCTGTATATATTCATGTAGGAAAATGGTAAGCATACCTCGATTTTTGACATTTATCTTAAATTTTTAAAAAACTATAAGGTATAGAGCATTTAATTTTTT
This sequence comes from Molanna angustata, assembly GCA_963576475.1. NCBI lineage: Eukaryota > Metazoa > Arthropoda > Insecta > Trichoptera > Molannidae > Molanna > Molanna angustata. The sequence goes on along the minus strand of OY754986.1, from coordinate 13,415,650 downwards.
TTATAAATTAAAGAACATCAAAATATCTGGAAAAATACGGGGTAACGTTGCATTAATGCATCAGGTTAAGTTAATAAACCAAAAAAACTTTTATTTCGCAATGGCGCTGAATGGAAAATAAATGTTTTTTTTGGTTTATTTATTAAACCTGAAGCATTAATGCAACATCACATCATATTTTTCTAGATATTTTTGTCATAATTAATTTAAAAAAAAATATGTTGAGCTACGCCTTATATTTTATTATAAATATAAGATAAACGTTGAAAATCGGAGTATGCCATTATTTTTCTACAAGAATTTATACAGAACATTATCAAAAAGTAAAGATATTATTTTCTTTATTAATACCCAAAGTATCTAAATTATTTATTTCATAACGATTTTCTTCTTCTTCTTCGATGGCGCTACAGCCCAAATCGAGCCTTGGCCTCCTTCAACACGCGCCTCCAACCTCTTCTATCCTCAGCCGCCGTTCTCCAGTTAGGGACCTGCAGGAGCTTTTCTGCATCTCTCCGTATGTCGTCCTCCCATCTCAGTCTTGGTCTCCCCATCTTCCGTTTACCTCCCGGGTGACCAAACATGATTTTTTTGGGTAGTCGCGTGTTTGGCATTCTCTGTACATGGCCAGCCCATCTCAACCTAAGCAGTCTTATATGGGTTGAGATCTTTGGTGCTTCATAGATTTTGTACAGTTCTTCATTTTTCTTTATGCGCCATTCATCTCCTTCCTTCACAGGACCACATATTCGGCGTAGGACTCTCCTTCGAAAACATCTAATGCTTCATTCATAACGATTTTATAAGAAATAATGATGGTATATCAAATTGAAAAATAGGGACGTTGGCAGCAGTCCCTCCCCCCCTTAAATTTATTTCTCACGCTAATATTGTTTCACTGGTCTTGAAACACTGGTTAGTTGAAAGAAAATGTCATATGGCAATAAACTCGCCACTTGCGCATGGTGCAAGGAAGTGTTAATTATTATTATTTTTCAAGTAGGTGGGTACTCACTTGCCGTTTTGATTAGCAAGAATTCGTTGATTTTTCAGATAGTTTTTTTATCGCCACGGAAATACAAAATAATAATTCTCAAAACAATTCGACTAAAACACGTTGTTGAGAAATACGTTGATTCAGGGGTATCCAACTCGTGTGTATATTAAAAATGAACACATTTAAATTATAAATTAGTAAATTTAAAGACACCAGCTACGAGGATTTGGGGTCCATTTTGTAAAATATTCAATATTTTAGAATTTTTTAAAAATAATATTTTTGAGAATAAGAGACGACGGGTGGTGGCCAACGGTTGGCGCGCTGAGTTTGTAATCCAGTGGTTTTGAGTTTGACTCCTGCCACTATCGATGTCGTTCACCTATAGCACAAGCATTTATGATTAATTTAGGGAATGCATTTTTTTAAATTTATTAAAAAATATGGAAGAGGCCTATATCCAGCAGTGGAAGACAGAGGGCTGAAGAAGAAGAAGAAGAAGATTTTTTAAAATTTATTAAGGGACACGCACAGAGAATTAACAATACATGTATACAAAATACATTTTTTTAATATACCCACCCTTAGAAGACAAAATACATTAACAAAAAAAAAAAACCTCGCTATCCCTCCATTTTAGCGCGTCCACAGTTTGCTTCATATTATTGTGTCAAAAAACGTCACTATACATACGCACAAAAAAATAAGAATATTGAAACAATGGTAGATATAAATTATTGTTGTTGCAAAGATTAAAATTTCACAGAATGTTGTGGTGTTGCAGTTGCTATCATGAAAAGTTGATATGGTAAGAAATGTATTAGGATGCATGTGTACTTTTCACAAAGACGTTTTCACAAAGAGCTCGCGATTTTTGACTAACGTCATTGTTACGAGTTCCAAGTTTGAGTTCTGGAATGTTGGTTAAAATACAAAATAGAGGCTTCGGTTGTTGAAGTATAACTGACTATATTTATGAAAACTAATAATAATTCACAATGTAAAATACAACAACACATGTGGGTATAAAATACACTGAAAATGACGTATGTCAGCCAATATACATGCACCGGTGTGCACGGTCGATAACGAAGTTATCTGCTGTGCTACTTGCCATATTAATCATTCTCTTAATATTAGTCATTTTGTCTAGTGACCTATACAAAATTTACGCTTATAAGTATCTAAGTCATTATTATAGTCTGCAGTGTGTGTCTTTATTTGTATTATTGTATTATCTCTTTCTCACTAAATATATTCTGTTATGTGTACTCTTTCTTGGCGATATTGTAAGAATTCATTACCACACTGTACCATTTTTGTATAGCGTTTTGTTCTCATATAATGTGTCTATATATAAAATGTCATTGATATAATGACTGTTTTTTTCTGTGATAGGATGCCACATCAGGTAACAACGATTGGATAAGATGAATCTTGTGAGTACCTAGTGCTGGCTTTCGGAGATAGTAGCCATTAATAATGTATGTTGAAAATTTTTTTATATTGACTACGGAAGACTTCCATTGACAGACACATTAGTTAGCGGAAACCCCTCGACAGACACATTCAAAGAGACATATCAATTCATGATCTAGATAAAAACATTTTTCTTCTTCATCGGGTATTTGGTCATTTTACCTATGAAGGTGGAGTATCCTGGGAAAAGAAGGTCCAACTGTTCTTTCATATCTTCACAGGTCTTCCAGGATGGTTTCTGGATTTAAACTTTTTCTTAACCTACTGAAGGGACGGGAGGTAATGAAGGACCTGACCATTTTTAATTATACAGGCAATACCTTCGAAGTTTGCCGGGAGTTCGCTAGTTATTAATAAAAACGATTAGGTTCATGATTGGATGTGTATGGAATGTGAGTATATTTTGTTTGATATTTATTGTAGGTATTTATGGAAAATGAGATGTAACATAACATGCGATTTGATCTAAAAATAAATGTTTTGATTTTGTCGTCAAGTGAGACATTTTTTTAACAGACATAATATGACGAACCCATTCGTTTGACCTGTGTATGAGAAACTAGTTTTATTTCTCAAAACATTTAACAACCTTAAAAATATACCTCTCACATATGTACAGGGTGTTCCACAATGAAATCGCAGCAGAATTCTTAGGAGTCTTATTTTACTAGGTATTTTTAAATCCAACAAAATTGATTTTGGTTTTACATATATTTTTTTCCTTGTATCAGGACGACTGTTTTGACTGATTAGGCTCTTATTACTGATTCAAGGAAAATATATATGTAGAACAATAGTTAATTTTGTTTGATTTAAAAATACCTAGTATTTTTAAATACCGTCTGTTGACGCCCGAATCTGCGTCTCGTTCCTCATACTCCCCCCCCCTCCCTACTTGGTCCACGATGCGAATCTGCTGACTGCCCAAGGGCAGTCGACAAGTACCAGACATACCGACATTTTGATACGGCGCGGCGCGGTGTGTATCAAAAAGGGTTCGATTTCGATCGATATTTGTGTTATATGTATGAGCTATCTATCAATTGTGACTGTATCATGTGAATGTGGAGAAGACGGCCTTGTAAGTCGATTTTAAGTTAGATTCGCTTCCGCCATCCATAAAAATATACAGTCCACCCTTCAAGATCCGTGTTGTCAGTCCTTAGACGCAGCTGAGTGGACTGGCAACACCGTCAGTATTGACAATTCAAAAAAATAATAATCTTCATAATGCTCTTTAAGTACATAGAGTTTATTTTATTTTATTTATTACAAAAAAAACATATTTTACATAAAAAAATTACATAACAAAAATGAAATTAAAACACATTACATATAATATGACTCCCTTCAAAAAGAGATAAACCTACTCGTGTTTTGAAGGGAGTTGCAACTATTTACATAATATAGAACAAAAAACAATGTAACAAAATAATCATAGGTAACAAAAACATACTTAAAAATACGCATATATATGTAATAAAAACAACATTTAAATATCAATTCTGAATAATTAAATATATGTATAATACCTACATATATAACAACAATGAATAAATAAAACCAGTTTTTATACGCAAACCCTCTTTATATCTACATAAAATTTCATTAGATCGATAATATCCGTATGTCTCTGCTCAGGCAACAGTTCGTTACCACTTTACGCCAAGATACGTATAGTGGTTTTGTGCGTAGGCCATTCTTTTATTATTTTTTTGAATAGAAAACCAACTTTTTTTTATTTTTACAAAAAAATGGATATAAATATTAGGTAATATTAACAAGGGAACTAATATCAGATTGTCACTTAAGAATTAATACGTTATATGTATAAACACAAAATATTTAAAAGAAAAAAAAGGTAGAAGGAAAGGTGGTGGGAGAGGGACTGGGGTTTTGATAGAGTACTTACTGCAAGGTTGGTACAAATAGTTTAAAATAATCATTTTATTGACTTTGTTTTAATCCATGATGGACTTTGTTTAAAAGCATGATTGTCTTTGTTTTAAAACATGAATGACTTTTTTTTTAAACCACGATTTTGACTAATTCTTTATTAAAAAAATGTTTGAATTATTCTGTATCACGACCGGTTTTTTCCTCAACAGATGACCACTGTTGTCTTTTTTTGACAAATTAATATCTCAATAGAGTCGAAGTTGGTAAATAATAACTCAGCATAAATAATCACCCAGCATTTGTTAATCGTCTCATGTCATGGCTTATTGACAATGAGAACATACAGGATTTCCTTTTATAATACTCTTATTATTATTAATTTTTATTTCTATTATTTATATTTTGTTTTTTTTTTCTGTAATATTTAGTTTTTATTTTGACCATTATTAATATATTCCATTCACATTATATGTGTGGTGTATTTATCAATAAACACACCAATGCAATTTATCACTGTTTATTTTTCACTAATCAATATATTTACAATAATTATAAGAAATTATTATACTTAAATTTCGCACGCGTATTCTATACAGATAATACCTAGATTGACATAGTGTGAACGCTTTCAAGGTTGAACGAAGAATAATCGAAGATTTACGACAGATAACGACATGACCCGATATTCACTGTCGTTGGTCAAGTACATTTTTAAATGTACCTATTCTTCACTTCATATGCATTATCAAAAAAACTGTTTACATATAACACATAACCAACATTTATGTTTATAATTTTATTAAGATACTAGTGAACACCCGGCAAACTTCGTATTGCCTGTATAATTAAAAATCGTCCTCCATAACCACCCGTCGCTTCAGACTCTTCAATACCTCCCATCCCTTCAGTACCTCCCGTCCCTTCAGTACCTCCCGTCCCTTCGGTTACTCCCGTCCCTTCGGTTACTCCCGTCCCTTCGGTTACTCCCGTCCCTTCGGTTACTCCCGTCCCTTCGGTTACTCCCGTCCCTTCGGTTACTCCCGTCCCTTCGGTTACTCCCGTCCCTTCGGTTACTCCCGTCCCTTCAGACCTTTCAGTACCTCCATTCTCTTCATTACCTCCCGTCCCTTCATTACCTCCCGTCCCTTCAGTAGGTCCCGGTCATACGCTCGACAATTCACCATAGTTTCATTGCGATCGGATGAACGGTTCTCAGGATAGTCCACCTTCATCGGTAAAATGACCTGATACCCGATGAAGAAGAAGAAGAAGAATTTTTTTTAATCCAGAAACCATCCCGGGCATACACTCGACAATTCATCAAAGTTTCATTGAAATTGAATGAACGGTTCCCAGGATAGTCCACCTTCATAGGTAAAATGACCTGATATCCGATGAAGAAGAAGAAGAAGAATTTTTTTTAATCCAGAAACCATCCCGGGCATACACTCGACAATTCATCAAAGTTTCATTGAAATTGAATGAACGGTTCCCAGGATAGTCCACCTTCATAGGTAAAATGACCTGATACCTGATGAAGAAGAAGAAGAAGAAAAATTTTTTGATCCAGAAACCATCCCTGGTATACTCTCGACAGTTCACCAAAGTTTCATCGCAATCGGATGAGCGGTTTAGGAGCGCATACAACACATACATAGATACATAGATACATTGATACATACAAACATTCAAATTTATAATATAGATACCCACAAATAGCCTTGTGGGATTTTTGGTATTTGTAATAGATGTATATAAGTGTGTGCGTGTGTATGTATGTTACATTTAATATGTATTATAGACTCTGTACCAAAATTTGTTTAATAAAATAAATAAATTTATTTATTTATTTATTATAAATCTTTTTTTTTTACAAATATAATAATATATTATGTATGTACAATATAACTTAAAATATATAGTACTATAATGAACTTAAAATTAAAGTTTATGTTTTTTATTCTAAGCACTTACTCATTATAGAGTTATATTTTGTAGATGATTTCTGGATAAGACACTCCACTAGGCCAATGCCTGTGTCGGAGTGCCATTACATATATTTTTATTTAGTATAATGTTAATCTATTGGTATGTACCTACTGTAAGGTAGTCTAATAGTACAATGTATTTATTTGTTCATTTCACTATATGCAATAGTCTTTCGCTCTCTTCTCTGCCTTTGTTAAATAACCATTTGAATTTATTTTTTTTGTATTAGTTGATGAGATAGTTGAAATTTCTGGTATGTCTTGTTTTAACATATTATGAAGTAATAACATGTTTAAAATATTATAAGAGAACCAAGAAATCAATGCACCTACAGGGCTTAGGAACTGTCACCGGTGAGTTTACGTGATCGATTGCGTAACGTTCATTAATCATACCTCTCATTGAGTTTCCTTTAGTAAACTAATTTTTAAAAGTTCTACATGTTATGTTACTCATAAATATTTGTTTCCTTGAAAATAAGCTTAAAACACCATCGCCATTTATGGAAGTGACAAAGAAATTAATTAATAAATAAAAAAATATATATATTCTCAAAAATGCTTGAATCAGCCTGTATATCATAGTTGTCAAGACAGTGTGGGTATACTGATGTGCAATGGTTGTTTTCAAGACTTGTCACTGTAAAATGAAACAAGTTTTGTTTCAGATTCCCTAAAACACACCAATAAACTTTATTGCCCACAAAACAGGTTGACTGTATTATAGAAATTAAATTAAAGCGATATATATAAAAATAGACTCGCGACCTTCGTTACGTCAATAAAAAAAAATTAACAAGTGTTTTAGCAAAAATACTCCTATTAAATATACGGTGTATTACGCAATATCGGAAATCTAAAATGATTGTATTTTTCCCTTCAATGAGTGGGAAAATTTTTAAAATATACCTACCTATCTTTTAGTACGAATTATATATTATGTGATTTCATTATTAAGACAAAAATGAACGAAAATACAGGCGACCAGAGAAAGAGTCAGAGTAGGTGAGTCACACGGGCTTGCGATACTGCTTCAATAAAAGCTAACTGCTATCCTCAAAAATACGTAACAACAATACAATTATTATCATACACATTCTCACACATAGACATATATACATACACCCTCCCTCAAAACACACACACACACACACACACAAATATAAACTTCCATATTTTACTACATCATCCCTATACCGGTATTCCCTATTCATCATCCTATTAGGCAAAAAAAATCTCTATTATCTGTTCACCATATTATTCCGTTCTACTTTTTTCCTTGCAATGTTTTCATAAGTGGCCGCCTAAGCCGGTGTGGAGATAGACCCACCGTGCGTTAAAAGTACAGTGACCAAAGGATCTATTTATTAATACGTGAAGCGAAATCCATAAGTACAATTTCCGGATAAATGGGCGCACGGAGGAGTTTGAGAATTCGCATACTTAAAGTTTATATAGAGGAGGACTGCAGAAAAATAATATTAATACATAATATGCGTTATAAATAAATTAAATCAAATAAAAAATATTTCACATCAAACCATTTCTTGTGTACCATAGAACGGTGAAGAGAGGGAAAACGTAATTTTAATATGAGAAATATTCCGATAACACACTGAAATATTTATTCTTTTTATTTCATGTTCTGTGGCTACATTTAAATGTCATTGTGGTATTTACGGCGGATGGGCTGTTGTTTAAATTCAAATATAAGAACATTTTAAAGGAAAATACATATTTGTATACATACCTACCTACTGTGAAACAATATAAATGGTAGGTACTTACACAATAATTTCATTTATAAAATTGACTTGCAATACATGAAGAGAAAAATTGTGTTCCTTGATGAAAACATGATATCTATATTATAAATTTGAATGTTTGTATGTACCTATGTACCCATATATGCATGTGTTGAATGCGCTCCTATGTAAACCGTTCATCCGATTGCTATGAAACTTTGGTGAATTGTCGAGAGTATACCAGGAATGGTTTTTGGATCAAAAATTTTTTTCTTCTTCTTCTTCTACATCGGGTATTAGGTCATTTTAACTATGAAGGTGGACTATTCTGGGAACCGTTCATCCGATTGCAATGAAACTTTGATGAATTATTGAGCGTATGCCCGGGATGGTTTCTAGATTAAAAATAATTTCTTCTTCTTTTTCTTCATCGAATATTAAGTCATTTTACCTATGAAGGTGGACTATACTGGAAACCGTTCATCCGATTGCAGTGAAACTTTGGTGAATTGTCGTGCGTATGCCCGGGATGGTTTATGGATTAAAATATTTTTCTTCTTCTTCTTCTTCTTCATCGGGTAATAGGTCATTTTACCTATGAAGGTGGAATATCCTGGGAGAAGGTTCAATTTTCCTTCCATCTCTTCGCTATATTTTCTTAACTTACTGAAGGGACGGGAGGTACTGAAGGGACGGGAGGTACTGAAGGGACGGGAGGTACTGAAGGGACGGGAGGTACTGAAGGGACGGGAGGTACTGAAGGGACGGGAGGTACTGAAGGGACGGGAGGTACTGAAGGGACGGGAGGTACTGAAGGGACGGGAGGTACTGAAGGGACGGGAGGTACTGAAGGGACGGGAGGTACTGAAGGGACGGGAGGTACTGAAGGGACGGGAGGTACTGAAGGGACGGGAGGTACTGAAGGGACGGGAGGTACTGAAGGGACGGGAGGTACTGAAGGGACGGGAGGTACTGAAGGGACGGGAGGTACTGAAGGGACGGGAGGTACTGAAGGGACGGGAGGTACTGAAGGGACGGAAGGTACTGAAGGGACGGGTGGTACTGAAGGACGGGAGGTACCGAAGGGACGGGTGGTACTGAATGGTCTGAAGGGACGGGAGGCACTGAAGGGACGGGAGGCACTGAAGGGACGGGAGGCACTGAAGGGACGTGAGGCACTGAAGGGTCTGAAGTGTCGGGTGGTAATGAAGGACCATATTTAATTATACAAGCAATACGAAGTTTGCCGGGGGTTCACTATCTATATTAAATTTCATAGGTATTGCAGAGAATTAAAGCAAATAACACGCAATAATGAAATATTTGTAAGCACACGCTTGCAGGTGCCGTAATAGAACAAAATTTAAAAAAAATATAGGTAAACGCAATGGCTTTGACGAAAAAACCTCATTAAAATTCAAAATTTAATAGTATTAATTCCAAATATTCTTTTTAATGAATTACGGTCGAATTTTGACCATTGGGCGATCACTAGTAAATATAACATAACCATACTATGTAAGTATCACCGTATTGTGGCGACCGTATTGGCACAATTCACTATTTACATATATGTATATTGAATATCTACCTACCAAATTTATTAACTTTACTAACTATATTCAGCGTTACTTGAAGCATTTGAAATGTGGATCCACCGCAGAATGCTCAGAATATCGTGGACTGACATGGTCAGTAACACTGAAGTACTACGTAGAGCCAACACCAACAGATAATTATTTACCAAGAGAATTATAAGAGTTGTAGGTACTTTGGCCATATTCTGAGAGGTGAAAAGTATGCCATCCTTCACATCGTCATGACGGGGAATATTGAGGGTCGTAGAGGGGTCGGAAGAAGGCAGCTTTCCTGGCTGCGAAACATCCGCGAATGGACCGGTATAAGAGCTGTGGAGGAGCTGTTTCGATCTGCACAGGACAGGGAGGCTTTCACTATGGTGGTCGTCAACGTTATTTTTATAATAATTTAAGACATCTCTGTAATTGGCATTGATATGTGTAATGTTTTTAAGCAATTTATGAAATATCTGTTGAGATGAAATCAAATAAAATAAAAAAATAAAATATATGCAGGCATTATGACTCGAGTCACGCTCACCACTCCAACCAACCTCCGACCGATACTCTACTCCCCTGCCCAACCAAATCCATGCATGCAGATGTCCCACAGAGGTGGCAATTGTCAATTCCACCGTTTAGTTACTCGGGTCTGGGAGTTTACCCTGTATTGAGTTTAGATAGAACTTGAGCATCTCAGATGACCATCCATGTAAGATCTGTTTCCATCCCAGCGCTGGAGGAATACAAAATTCTCCCAAGGACACCCAATCGTTTTGAACTTGCATGTTCAAAGAATGAAGTTCGTGTTTGTTGTTTGCATCTTGTGCAACCAAGTCTTTCATTTGCATTTTTTCTATTATGTCAGCTGAACATCTATAAACTGTTTAACTGTTATTGAGAAACCTTAGATTAATCGACTAAAAATACTAACCAAAACTGCGAAAATCGAAGAATCGAATATGCAACACTTGTTGAATGAATAAAGATTAAACATATATACATGCTCAGGAATTAATAGGATTGATGATCCAGCGGAGGAGGGATTGGTATGGTCATGTCCAAAGGATGGACAGCACCAGACTTCCTCATATCGTGCTTCACAATCAGCCTCACGGAACCCGCCCTCGCGGTAGACCGCCAAAAAGATGGAGGGATAGCTGGGGGTCCACCTCGCAGGAAGAGCAGGCCTCTTAAAAAACAGACCTGAAGGTCTATTCAAAAGGAGAAGAAGAAGAAGAAAGGGATAAGGGAACCTCTCAGAACCTAGTCCTTTGAAATGTCAAATATCATGCTGGCTGATTTTTTTGTCTCTTTCTGTACATATAATTTGTTCACTGCCGGGCTTATTGCTAAACGTCAATTTCTTCCAACGAACCGTTATTTACGATTGAATCTTGATTGTTTCAATAAATATTTTAATATTTTTCTAACATGCATGAAAATAGATAATTTATGTCAATTCGTAATAAAAATCTCGATACTAATTTTGACATGTCCATAAATTCAATTTTATATCTCATTAAATGATGATTTTCAGATAATATTACATTACAATATGTATTTTCATATTTGCAAGTATCAAAACAATTATCTATTCTTAGAATATTATGTATCCACTTTACTAGTCATAATATTGGTTTTGAATTCACAAAGGTCAGAATACTTGTCATTTTTCCGTTTTAATCCATGATATTGAACGGTAATTTACAGTCAACTAGTGATGTGAAAAGAATACCAACGAAAGACTTGTATTTTATTTAAACACATATAAATTATTATGTTATTACCAAAACAATTTTGTCTATATTTTAATAGGTATTCCATAGACAGGCCTTGCCTTGTGGGATTTTTGTGTGCACGGTTTATTTATTTTGATATTATGTAAATGTGTAGGTAATGTATATTAACTATGTAAAAAAAAAGCTGCCGTAGTGGTTTTTATATTTATTTGGTTGGTAATGTTTGGTTATGGTTAGTGCCCGTAACCTTTTGGTCGTTCTGTATTCTCGCCCATCGCTATTCCTGACCTTGCCATATGAAGCCTTTCTCAATAATCATAAAGTTATCAATTTATATCTAATATTTAGAATGTGCACAAATTAATGATACCTATTGTATCACTGAGGCATTGTTTTAGAGTTCAAGGATAATAAATATGAATATTTTTGAGTAAAAAAAAAAACATATTGATTTATGTATTGTATTTTGATATGCAAACGAATCAGATCTTATATGAAACGCTGTCAATATGGAATTGATTTATTACACAAGAAAAAGGGATATAATGTATGTAAGCTAAAAATAAAAATTGTGACTAATATTTATTTCCGTAATTTAGTAATCGATGTATGTGTTTACTTTGAACGTACCACGACGTTATGTCCCTACCGGGGTAGACATAGAAACGAGCGCCATAATATACCTTTTTTATTATGGTTTCATTCGCGTTCATGTATTGTCTCATACATTCTCGCCGTTCGTTCATGCTTCTCACAATTCCTTTACTAAAATTATTCTTGATTTATTTATTTAGGAAACAAAAAGAAAACAATGTTATACGTAAACAACATAAGATGATAGTATAAAAATATGATTAGTTCACTGCATCCCAATAATATGTTTTCATATAAGATTGACAAATATAAATTTCATATAAGATTGACAAATATAAATTTCATATAAGATTGACAAATATAAATTTCATATAAGATTGACAAATATAAATTTCATATAAGATTGACAAATATAAATTTCATATAAGATTGACAAATATAAATTTCATATAAGATTGACAAATATAAATTTCATATAAGATTGACAAATATAAATTTCATATAAGATTGACGAATATAAATTTCATATATGATGACAAATATTTTTATTTTGTTTTAATTTATACTAAGCTAGGGCTTGCAGACGACCGACGGTAAACTACCGCCTCCGGCGGTTCATGGGCGTTTGTTAATGAATGTGAATGATGCGAAGCTTTTAAGGTACTTTAAAACAGTGGTCCCCAACCTTTTTGTCGCCGCGGACCGGTCAGCGTTTGATAATTTCACCACGGCCCACTGAAGGTAGGGGGATTACATTGGGGGGGGGGGGGGGGTCACATTGAATGTAGATTTTTTTAATTTTATTATTTAATAAGGAAATATTATTTTACAGAGAAAGATAAAAAAAAAAAAAAAAAAACAGTAAAGAAAAAAGTATTAAAAGTAAACAATAAACATAAAATAATAAATTATGGTTCCTCACCAAAAAGAACAAGGTGTTTGGAGAGGGAAAATTCGCTAAAAATATTTATTCATAATAAAATATAATATTTTTTATTTAAAAAAAATGAATAAAATTACGATTGTGGTACCTACCTACATATGCAAGTTGTAGTGACAAATAAAACTAGTTAAGTATGGTGTTGTTTTACTTGGAAGGTATTATATTATGTAGAAGGCGGCGCGGCTCAGTACCATTTGGTTCACGGCCCGGTACCGGGCCGCGGCCCATAGGTTGGGGACCACTGCTTTATAATATATCTATATTTCGACTTACCAATGTTTCCAATCCAGAGATGCAATATTTGCATTAAAAATAAATTTAAATTTCTTCTCTTATGGGGATCGAACCCAAGTCGGCATTTTTTTTTTTGAAAATTCGCCCATGGATGTACACTATGAAGTTACTTGTTGGGTAAGTGTAGCAGTCGTGTGCATTAAAAATGGTTTAAATATGATTCAAAATATTGGAAACCCCAAATTTGTTGATTTTTTGCATTTTAAGAACAAACCTGCCCCCCTATACAATGTGTCATTTAGCTCAAGAAAAGATAACTCAATTTATGGAAGTGACAGGTGCCAGTCACGTGACAACTGTCACTTCCATGCATTGAGTTATCTTTTCTTGTTTCTTTTCTTGAGCTAAATTACACGTTGTCTAGGGGGGGCTGACTTGAAACAAAACAAAATTATCGGTCATTCACTTCGATTTAATGCACTCTTTAAACATATAAAAGATTTATTTCTCTACGACAAATATTTAAAAAAGGTTGCAAAAAAGGATATTTTCAAAAATTATTTAAGTGGAATTTATGCAGAATTTAAAAATTAAAAAAAAACTTAATCGTGTTGCAGTGAAATATGATGTGTAGAATATATGTCGTGCTTCTCTTTGTAAGATAATGCACACTCGCACACCCGTCGCTGGTCGACCCACATTGTGGGGATATACCGTCGTGGTATGAATAATTTAATTAATGAAAAAGTCTATAATTTCTAAAGATTCTTTAGAATATTACCTTTTTGTCACGTGGGAATTTTTAAGTAATTTGATATACTTTTTTATTAACCAACTTAAATAATAAAATATTTAACTAGCTGACAATAATTGATAAAATGACATCCTTTATTAATCCTTGAAAGCTCTATTCACAATGTATTTGATACATAATTACATAAGTACACAAACATTTTTATAAACTATGAACATACATTGAAAAGGCACACGCCCTGGCACAGATCATAAGCCGTTTGGTTTCTGTGCGGGCGTCCTGGGTTCGATTCCCAGGAGAGAAGAAATGATTTAAGAGGGTGACTGCTGCCAACGTACCTATTTTTTCAATTTGAATTTGCATCATTACTACAAAACGAATCATTTTGAATCAGTTTGGATATTAATAAAGGAAAATATACTTTTACTTTTTAATTATGTTCTGTATATATTCATGTAGGAAAATGGTAAGCATACCTCGATTTTTGACATTTATCTTAAATTTTTAAAAAACTATAAGGTATAGAGCATTTAATTTTTTTTATAAATTAAAGAACATCAAAATATCTGGAAAAATACGGGGTAACGTTGCATTAATGCATCAGGTTAAGTTAATAAACCAAAAAAACTTTTATTTCGCAATGGCGCTGAATGGAAAATAAATGTTTTTTTTGGTTTATTTATTAAACCTGAAGCATTAATGCAACATCACATCATATTTTTCTAGATATTTTTGTCATAATTAATTTAAAAAAAAATATGTTGAGCTACGCCTTATATTTTATTATAAATATAAGATAAACGTTGAAAATCGGAGTATGCCATTATTTTTCTACAAGAATTTATACAGAACATTATCAAAAAGTAAAGATATTATTTTCTTTATTAATACCCAAAGTATCTAAATTATTTATTTCATAACGATTTTCTTCTTCTTCTTCGATGGCGCTACAGCCCAAATCGAGCCTTGGCCTCCTTCAACACGCGCCTCCAACCTCTTCTATCCTCAGCCGCCGTTCTCCAGTTAGGGACCTGCAGGAGCTTTTCTGCATCTCTCCGTATGTCGTCCTCCCATCTCAGTCTTGGTCTCCCCATCTTCCGTTTACCTCCCGGGTGACCAAACATGATTTTTTTGGGTAGTCGCGTGTTTGGCATTCTCTGTACATGGCCAGCCCATCTCAACCTAAGCAGTCTTATATGGGTTGAGATCTTTGGTGCTTCATAGATTTTGTACAGTTCTTCATTTTTCTTTATGCGCCATTCATCTCCTTCCTTCACAGGACCACATATTCGGCGTAGGACTCTCCTTCGAAAACATCTAATGCTTCATTCATAACGATTTTATAAGAAATAATGATGGTATATCAAATTGAAAAATAGGGACGTTGGCAGCAGTCCCTCCCCCCCTTAAATTTATTTCTCACGCTAATATTGTTTCACTGGTCTTGAAACACTGGTTAGTTGAAAGAAAATGTCATATGGCAATAAACTCGCCACTTGCGCATGGTGCAAGGAAGTGTTAATTATTATTATTTTTCAAGTAGGTGGGTACTCACTTGCCGTTTTGATTAGCAAGAATTCGTTGATTTTTCAGATAGTTTTTTTATCGCCACGGAAATACAAAATAATAATTCTCAAAACAATTCGACTAAAACACGTTGTTGAGAAATACGTTGATTCAGGGGTATCCAACTCGTGTGTATATTAAAAATGAACACATTTAAATTATAAATTAGTAAATTTAAAGACACCAGCTACGAGGATTTGGGGTCCATTTTGTAAAATATTCAATATTTTAGAATTTTTTAAAAATAATATTTTTGAGAATAAGAGACATCTATACAGTATTATACGTAACTTTTAGTTGAAGATTATGTTGTAAATACAACAAGATTGTTAAATTATACTTAAATGGTGAATCCATAGATGTCTCTGAGGATGATTTGCAATTAGTAGTATATTTCTCTGGTTGGTTGGAAGAAATTGCCTAATGGCAATAAGCCCGCCAGTGTACAATTATATTTGTTTATATTATGTACAAAAAGATGTATAAATAAAATAAATAAATATATTTATGATTGTTTATTTATTTGGCATGCAATTAAAATCGAATTAAAGATTTTGGAAACAATAATAAGTTTACTTTTCAATGTGAAAAGCATAGAAATTCATTCTGGCTTTTAATCCTGATTAATACAGAATGTAAATTTGTACTCACATTAAAAAGTGAATTGTAATTATATAAAGTTTAATTAATAGACACGATTGTAACCTCTAATAAAAGAAAAAGATTCTCTGTAAGAGAGAATAAAATAATTTTTCTCTTGCGAAGAAGCGCACTATGTAGAGTTGGGGAGGGTTTGCAATCTGTTTAAGAAAATATTAATTCGGATCTTGAAATCACAGCTTACCAATAAAATGCTTCATCCTTGATTGAATGTTCTATCAGTTACTTCATAACGGATACGTAAAAAGATTGTCTTTTTGACGATAAATGATATTAAAAGATATGATTTTTTAATATATCACGTAGTTTTAATTTATACATGTAAAAATTATTTGACAAATTGTTAACATCTCAATAAAGGCGAAGTCGTAATAGTAAAGGAGAACCAGGAACTCAAGGCACCTACAGGGCTTATGACCTGTCATCGGCTGATAACTTTTTATTTCCTTTTATTTTAGTTCTTACTCTATTGTATTTTTGGGTTTTTTCTATATGTTTTTTTTTTGTTTTTTCTTGTGTTGTATTGGATCTGTTACATCATTCTTATATTGTTAGACCAAATTCAAAGTTTTTTTCATTGTTGGTAAGTTTACGTTAGCATTTATATTGTATGATATAGAAATCCACTGATAACCAAATATGGTTAGTGGGATCTTGTATAAATTAAATTATGTTGAAAATAAATAAATTAATAGTAAATAAAAAAAAAACTACGCCCTTGTACAACGTTCACCAATTATGCCTTTAAATTGAGTTCCCTATCAATCCAATTGTTGAAAGTTCTACTTAAATATTTTAATTACAAAAACCTGTTCATTCAAAAATAAATTGATGACAACATCGCCATCTATGAAGTGAAGAAGGAAGTTTTTGTAACGCCATCTATTGAGTAATTGGTTTGTAATCAATGAAAGCAATAACAATAACTTCGTCTCTATCGAGATATAAATTATTGCAATAAAATATCCTTGACTCCCGATAAGGAAAAATACCCAATATTTCCGAATATGCAACTAGAAAAATATTCGATGTAAAAATTGTTTTACTTCTGTACATAAATAATTTCCGGGTTGCAACTAGTTATATAATTTTTTTTATAATATGCCAAAAAATTACTACAAAAGCATTGATTTATAAAAAAACTGACTTAACAATCTCTGAAACTAATACAATCGATAGACGTTAATGATTACTATAATTAATCTCTCTGTAATTAGACAGTATTGAAATTCTCAGGCGTCATTTTTAACTTATAATTATCGACATTGTCATCCTGTTTGAATTATTATAAACATAAATTAATTTCATTTTAAAGGCGGCAAAAATGGATAGACAAATCAGATAATTTGCATTCCTTTCTAGGCATTAAAATTATTCTAATCGATTATGTTGAACGATACTAAATGATAACTATATGTATGTATGTTTGTAAATTGGAATGTTAGGCGGGTGTCTAAGCAATGGTTTTCAAAATATAGACCACAACCCACATGTTTTCGGTAACACAGCGGATGTTCATAATTAGTTGAACTTGGATATTGTGTATTCCATACAAATTGTATGAAGCGATGTCGTCACAAATATTAATTTGTACAAACTTTGTTAAAAAAAGTTTGAGATATACTACTATAATATTTACATTTTTTATAGAAAATTAATTTCTCTAGTTTAAATGTTTCGGCATTTTTCGATATTTTTAAAAGAAATGGAAATAAAGGCAGTTAAGACAAAAAATTGTCATATAAATTTTTTGCTTCTTAATAAAAACAGTTTGAGAAACCCTGGAACTGTTTTTCAAAATCCATTTCGAGATTACTATATTTGACTATATTTTTAAAAAATTTCAGCGTTCTGGCTTTTATAGTTTTTGAGATTTGTGGACAAATGCTATAAAAATTAAAATGTTGAAAACCCCTCAGTGGAACAAAAATTCTAAATACTGAGTAAAAAAAAATTGTGTACCTAAAATCGTCTATATATTATGAAATTTTAGGCTTTGTGAATCCAGCGGATCAAAAGTTATAAGGGGAGACGGACAGACACACACACACACAGACACACAAAACTCACATAAAATGTTCTACTCCGAATTCTGTATACTGCGAAGCCTCTAAGTTGGTGTTTTTAGCATGCAAAAAGTCCACTACGCAATACAAAATGTTCCTTCATATACGCGTCTTGGATTTAAACTGCCTCTTCCTTCAATAGAATTTCATTTTCTTGAACGAATCGACAGGAAAATTGAAATAAAGATTTTGAAAATAAAAATAAAACCAAGTTTCCATCCACAGCGAAAGCGCTTTCGCTAGTCTCAGCAAGCACAATTTATACCATTAAGTATAAATTGTGTCTTTGAGGATATTACTTGAGACTAACAAAAGCGCTTTTGCTAGTCTCAGCAAGCACAATTTATACCATTAAGTATAAATTGTGTTTTTGAGGATACTACTTGAGACTAACAAAAGCGCTTTCGCTAGTCTCAGCAAGCACAATTTATACCATTAAGTATAAATTGTGTCTTTGAGGATACTACTTGAGACTAACAATGTGGATTTAAAATGTGGAATATTTTTATGAATAAAATTGTAATTCTATGTATAACATGTTTTTTTATCTAATAGAATGAGTTATCTTTCATACGAATTATTTTCTATTAACTAATAACCCCGCCATTTTTATCATCCTATCGAAATATTATATTGTACATTATAATATATTTTTATCCGACTTTCTTTAGACTCCATGTGGTTACTGTTAAACATTCAAAAAACAAAAATAAATTAATACTTATCTCTTCTACAAATCGCTTTTTAATATATTCGACTGTAGTCCAGACTAATGGGTGTCTTTTAAAAATATTATCTGAGATAAATCAAAATACTTCATCACTTGTTTAAATCTTACAGATTCCTATAGATAGTTTATTTGGCTGTTATGAAATTACAATAATAATATATCATACAAATTATTATTTATGTCTTTTGTATACAGACATATTGTTTATATTTTATGTTTGGCAAATGACCCGTGTTGAAGACGGTTTTATATATTTATTTATCAACTTTACTATAATTGCTCAAGGAAAGATAATGAATAATTAAACGGCGGTAATTAAATCGTAGCATATTATGTTCTGTTTATGGATTTACTGAATTTATTTAGTGTGTCTGTGTGTGTGTGTGGCCTCTTATACTATTGATCCGCTCAATGCACAGAGCCTTAAATTTCCGAAAATATATAAAACTATAGGCCTACAAAACTTTTATACTCAGAATTTTGAATTTTTGTTTCAATCAGAGGCTATCAACTTTTGAATTTTTTTGGGATCTAAGTACAAAACCTAAATACTCAGTATTTCGAATTTTCGCTTCAATGAGGGGTTATCAACTTTTGATCTTTATTTGTTTTATTTTTTCATATATCCCAAAAACCATTAAAGCTAGAACCCAGAAAATTTGTATAAATATAGACAAATACAAAATCTCTAATTGGGTTTTTTTAAAAATTTTCAGAGTTTACCAAAAAATTTTTTTATGATTAATTTATGATTGCTTATAATACAAAAGTTTTTAAAAATATTGAAAAAAGCCGAAACATCCCATTAGGCAATAACTTGATAATAAAACAAATATATAGAGAACGTAAGTAAAACAAGTTATACAAATAACAAAAGCGAACAAATATTCAAAAAGAAACAGGCAATTCAAACAATTTTAATCAAAATATTTAAATATATCAAAAATAAACCATACAACACTTGTATTTCAACACTTATATTTCATATTGTTCTCATAATTTTATTTATTATGTTTAAAAAAAGAGGATTTTATTTCATTTATTGTTTTTTAAATTTTGTTTTTTGAATATTTTTTGGTATTTTTTTAATTTATTATTATTTTTTTATTTTGTTGTTTTAATTATTGTTTGTTTTATTCTTGTGTTACAATTTTTTTGTAAATGCTCACATGAGCATACAACTTAATAAATAAATAACCTAATAAATGGTCAACTGTCACGAAAAAGTTGTTTGGAAGAGTTTGCTTTATGACAATAAAGCCATCTTTATACAATTAGTTGTTTATGAATTTAATAAATTTACACACAATTACGAATTTCAAACTTTGTAGATAATTCCGGATCAATTTGGCTATTTACTATATGTGAATGTATAGAATATACATAATATTGTTTTTTTTCCTTGAATATAATATGAAAGGTCATATGCCTTCAATGGTAAGGTCATTTGAGTTCAAAACAGGCTTATGCTCGGGATGAACGACGACACTGACACAAATGTCGACGCTAGTAGCGATAGCGTCCACATAATTATATAGGAAGCATTTTTTGTGACGACATCGATGTACCTATACAGCAATTTTTCCAGCTCAAGTGTATTGGAACACCGTCAACATCCTGCCTACACGGTAGCGACACTGAATCTCACAGATAATAATAATGGTAGTACTGAAACTGAGCAATACTGAAACTACATCTTCTGCTATTTGGTGTCGCGATGGTGTACACAAGTATCTAGTGTCGTTTTGTATCCCAAGTACTAACATTAAGAAGTTTGTTTCGTGTAGGAAGACCAGAATATGCAAATATGTAGTCGGAAAAGAATGGCTGCAAAAGTGTTTATAAATATAATAAAATATATACAAGGATATTGTTAACAAAAAGATGCCACATAACGCCTCTCCTAAACGAGCTGCACTGGTTGAGGTTGCACTGAGCGAATAGATTACAAAGTGTGCTCAAGGCTCTGCATGACTTGGCTCCGCACTATGTATATTCGAGAACTGTATCAGATGAATGTACCATCAGAGTATACCATCAGATATTGTTTTATATATAATTAAAGTAAAGACTTTTTGATTCTACATTAATTTTTTATTCTGCGCGATAGGCCTATTTCGCCTTGTTAGGGCATTAACTAGCTTATGACTATTTTGACAAATTTTACTTATATTTATAGATTAATTATGTAGGAGGAGCTTACAGGTTCTTGTGATTGGTCATTTAAAACTATTGATATTATACAATACAAAATGAAATAAAGGTACTTTACTCTGGTTGGTTGAGACTATTTATTTTTTGACCAATCCCTATTTAGATAATTAGTGAAATTGAATATAATGAATTGATTTATGGTAATGGCTGGTTTTTTCGGTGTAACGGTACATGGTATTGTGCCCTAATGGGCAGTGAAATGCATTGTGTTTACAATATTAGGGATTATTTCTTAAACTATTGTTGATATGTGGGTATTCTTGGTGGAGTAGTATGATGGATGTACACTTTGCTAAGAAAGGTTTAAGGCTAAATATATTGGAGCAGTTAGAAATTTCCAAGCACTTAAAAAATCCTAACGTCATTGTCATAAATGAACAAATGAACATACATAGATCACCGCTCATAGATATTATTCCATAAACAAAAATATACCATATAATGTTATTTGATTTGATTCTGCCGCAAACTTTTTAATTGTTTCAGATACATCCATCATACTACTCCACCAAGAATACCTACATATCAACAATAGTTTAAGAAATAATCCCTAATATTGTAAACACAATGCATTTCACTGCCCATTAGGGCACAATACCATGTACCGTTACACCGAAAAAACCAGCCATTACCATAAATCAATTCATTATATTAAATTTCACTAATTATCTAAATAGGGATTGGTCAAAAAATAAATAGTCTCAACCAACCAGAGTAAAGTAAATTTATTTCATTTTGTATTGTATAATTTCAATAGTTTTAAATGACCAATCACAAGAACCTGTAAGCTCCTCCTACATAATTAACCTATAAATATAAGTAAAATTTGTCAAAATAGTCATAAGCTAGTCAATGCCCTAACAAGGCGAAATAGGCCTATCGCGCAGAATAAAAAATTAATGTAGAATCAAAAAGTCTTTACTTTAATTATATATAAAACTTATAATGGAATTCTACCAAATAAAAACTTCGTCGATAATCAGATATTGTCTTGAACATACGCCGACAATTCTAGAAATTATACTTGGCGTGACTCAGAAGCATTATTTTTTTGTAATATTTTATGTTTTATTATTTTTCAATGAAAAATACACTTAACGACGAGATCGTCAGAATCACAGAATACCAATTCTTAAAAGCAATTGGATAGAGCCAATAAAGCGGCTTGTTTTGATCATCGTTTCAGAGTTAACGGACCTATTAAATGAGATAAAATACCTTCTGAAGTGTGCGGTGAACAGAGTTTTGATGCCTTCAGTAAAAATAAATTCAACCATAGTTCTTCTTCTTCTTCTTCAGCCTGTTTTTATCCATTCTTGGACATAGGCTTTCCCCTTGATCCTCCACAACTCCCTGTCTTGGGCACACTGCATCCATCTCCCTCCGGCACATTTCTTGATGTCATCAGACCACCTTGCCTGGGGTCTGCCGACACCTCTTCGGTTTGTTCTCGGTCACCATTCTACGATCTTTTTGGTCCATCGTGAATCGTGGTATCTGGTAATAAGCCCAGCCCAGCTCCACTTAAGGCCAGCGACCCCTTCAACCATAGTTACGATGAGAAAATTAATTTGGACTACGGAACACAGTATTACTGAATTCGTTAAAAAATTACTATGCATTAGCTCATACAGTATTATAATACGGAATTATTGGATGGGGATGTTCGTATAAGTCATCATTGTTGCCCCTGGAAATCATATAAAGAATTTTATTAAAATTCTACTAAAAAAACCTTACGACTTCTCAACAAATAATGTATTCAATGTTCCGTCACTTTCGAGAATTTTCAACAACATTGCAATACTACAAATACACAGGGATATCAGCAACAATATTTACACAGATACAAATAATAGTACTAGAAATAACACCATAGAAACGAATTACGAAGAATTCAAAAAGAAACTAAAAACAATTTGAAACACTCTCTTAATATTACATTCATCTTCAATTTGTAGTTCATTTTCATTTTTGTATGTGTTATTTGTTTTGTGATGATGGTTTTTAATTATTTTTATTTTTTCTTGATCTGAAATGTAAATTCTATTTGTATTGCATTTGGTTTTGAAATGTTTGTTTTTTTATAATTGTTAATCAACTATTTTTTTTAAGTAATTTTTTCATAAATAAGTAATCATTATATAATAATCTGTAAATATTGTGTATTTGTATCCTTTTTTAAATAAATAAATAAATAAAATAAATAAATGAATATGTTAAACTAACAAATAGACAAAAGCGCCCATGGAATGGTCTTTTTCCATAACACGGCGCAATATATTTTGATTATTAATATTATTATTATTATAAGTAGTAAAAACATATACAGATATAATACTAAATTAAAATTAAATATGAAACATATAATAAAAAGAAATACAAAAAAAAAACAAATATACCTACATATTTTTTTGCTTGCAAACCTTCATCACTACGCCGAAAATTGTCACCATCAGATAATCCCTATTGTTCCTTGAATACATATCGCTGTGTCAAAATTCTAGCATCTTTACTTTATAACGCAAAAATGATTTATTCATTTATTTAATATGAAATGAAATATATGGTAACGAATATATGATACAACGAGGTTGATATATCGCAGTCATTTAGGAGGTGTGTTTTACACAGCGCAGATTTGCAAAAATGTATTCATAATAAAATAATAAATGATGGCAACACTAACGTTAAACCATAGATGTTATCTACATAATATCTGCACACAATATGGTGTACCAGAATGTTTGCAAGTAGATGATTAATACCTTTTATCTGAGTTCAACACCTGTATTTTTATTTTTGCAAGTTTTGTACACGAACGTGAGTTACTAATTTTCCGTCATACTTATAAATTAATATATTATAAACTATTTATATAGTACCTGGTAATATAGCGTGATTAACGAAAAAGTTTGCTTATAAAACCGTGACTATCTTTATTACACCTTTATTTCATAGACGTCAAGTTAGGACAGGTCGAGAGGTTGTTTAACGCTTGACTATCGCGTCATATCGAATATTTCAAAATGGCGGAACTTTCACATATGATTCGACGCATATTTGAGTTTGACAGAACAATTTAATCCTTATAACGTTCTTCCTTGTTTTTCTTTATCGCAATCGTGTTTAAATTGACTCAACACGACACAACGCGGTGTTTGTTTTTATTTTTCGATGTCATTTATCCAAAAATTACATGCATTTATCTATTTTTTGACATCTGTGAAGCTAATGTGGCCATATGAAAAAAATAAATGGGGGGTGTTCGTAAACAATTCGGTGAAATAGTTAGTCACATCTTAGTATACGTTTATAAGTAAGATTTTTTAATACCGATCTTAACTATTTAAGTCGTGAGTATCTAGTTGCGCGTTTAGTAAGCTAATAACACAGAATAATAATAAAACTATAGAATACTTATTCCCATACAATACCTCGCTGAAAAAGTGAAGCCGTTTTATTGGCCGGCTCGTGTCAATATATGTATGACTCTGCTGGTAGACATTGTTCGTATAGTACTACTCGTTATGACTGCGTAAATAATTTTGCAAGCAGTTAAAAAATACCAAGATAATATCATGAGGCATTATGCGTTGGACAAATCTTAATTTAGTACAGTGGCCGCGGGTAAAATGATATAATATTATTATTGCAAACTTGAACTTTGCAAACTTGACGTTGCAAAGGTCAAGTTTGATACATTTTTATAACCAGAAAAGTTGACCGGTATTCTCAAACTTTTCTTGAAATTTCGCAAGTTTTAACTTTATTAGTTGCATGTAACACATAAGATCCAACTGTCGATAGCGATAATTTGTCTTCTTCCTTTTCTTCTTCGTTTAGTAGACCTAGTTGGTCTGTTTTTCAGAAACTATGTCTTCTGGGATGACAAAGTCCAAATATCCTTCCATCTATTGGGTAGTCTTCCAGGTAAGCGGCGGCCAGAGGGGATTTCTTTCGTCGCTGTATACGCAAGTCTATCACTGTCCATCCTGGCTACGTGGTCCTTTCAATGTCTTCTTCTGGATTTACTCCACCGAACGATGTCCTGTATTCCGATAGTGTGCATAGTTCAAAAATACGTACCGAACTATAAACCCATAAATCGAAATTGTTGAATATTTTAAGTTATTTTGTTTTCTATACAAAGTATGTATGTATGTATGTAAGGATACGATAGTATGGAGGTCAGCCCAGAATATGAAAAAAGCATGATGGTATGTATGTATTTATGTTTGGAGATAAAGCTATCAAACCATTGAGAGTCTTCTTAGATATTGTGTAGTATATACTGCCATACAAACTGTATGAAACGATGTCGTCACTAAATTCAATTTTTATAAAAAATGTTAAAAAAAGTTCGAGTAGTACTACTATAGTGTACATATTTTTATAGAAAATTTAATTATCTAGTTGGAGTGTTTCAGCGTTTTTCGATAGTTTAAAAAAAATGTAAATAAAGGCAGTTAAACACATAAATATATCATAAAAAAATGTTTTTCTTAATTAAAAAATGATTGAGAAAATCGGCAACTTTTTAGAACGAAAATTGCGATATAGTATTTGTCTATATTTGTATGAATTTTCAGCGTTATAGCTTTTATGGTTTTTGAGATATATGGATTTAAATAAAGCAAATAATCAAAAGTTGATAACCTCTGAAACGAAAATTCGAAATTCTGAGTATTTAGGTTTTGTATTTAGATCCCAACAACACATTCTGAATTGATAAACACATCAATTAAAAAATGTATATTTCTTTCTGGCGAAGTTTCATATTAGTCATTCATTTGTATATTATGCATCGATTTTAGGATTGAGTTCATTAAAATTTTCGGTTGTATGTGTTTATATATTTGATTGCAAACCACACTTTGGAAAACACCGAGTGACAATGTAACATAGGTAACAATTAGTAACAAAAACACGATTTAATACTATTTCCTCTTTGAGGCGCAATTTTTTATTTTTTACATTCATTTTAAAATCTTATAATATCGAACCAAAACCAGTTGTGTCAGATCATTGATAACTTAATTCCATGATTTATAACAATGCCTATTACTTATATTGAATGTCTCCTAATATTAATGGATGGGTGGATGGCAGAGCGGTTAGCGCGCTGGGTTAGTAATCCAGTGGTCGCGAGTTCGAATCCTGCCTCGACCGATCTCGTTCACCTATAGGACAAGCATTTATGCTTAGTTTAGGGAACGTAGGAAGATGTATATGTACTTGTTTAACAAGGACATATTCATTTAAAAAAAAAAAAGTTATTCGAACTAATAATTACACAAGTTCATATTCTTTGTATGTATATTCGAATAATCGTATTGGTTCGAACAAAATATACCTGCTCAGAATAACTACAATATAGCAAATATGTATAATTTATTTTCATCTTTATCATAATGTTATGTTTGAAAACTGTCATTTTAAAAAATCTTAACAATTTGGTATTTGAGGCAGTCGTGTTTGAAAAGTGTCATTTGAAAAAATATTAATAATTTGGTATTTGAGGCAGTCGTGTTTGAAAAATGTCATTTGAAAAAATCTTAATAATTTGGTATTTAAGGCAGTCGTGTTTGAAAAGTGTCATTTGAAAAAATATTAATAATTTGGTATTTGAGGCAGTCGTGTTTGAAAACTGTCATTTGAAAAAATCTTAATAATTTGGTATTTGAGGCAGTCGTGAATGAAAACTGTTATTTGAAAAATCTTAATAATTTGGTATTTGAGGCAGTCGTGTTTGCAAACTGTCATTTGATAAAATATAAGAGCCAGCTAACCGAAAATACAAAATTACATCTCACAAAGTTCAGCAACGGGGTTCACCACCCATTCTGAATGCTGCCTGGTGAGACAAGATTGGTGCGTGGGTATACACGCACGTGTCGTGCTTCCTTTTTAGAAGATAATGCACACCCGCACAACTGTCACTAGTAACACAATATTGTGGGGATATTTTTTATTATTGCATATGCGCAAACATTGGATTTTTTCCCTGTCGAGAGTCAAAGATATTTTTTAACAGATTTTTAATTATCTCAATAGAGACGAAGTTGGAATATTTACTGTAGGAGAACCGGGAAATCAAGGAACCTACGGGGCTTGCGACCTGTCATCGGCTGGTTTACGTGATCACTTTATGCGCTTGCGCAACGTTCACCAATTATGCCTTTTTAATGTGATCCCTATCAATTAAATTTTTGAAAGTTCTATATATTGCAATACTGAAATTCTTTTCGCTTGAAAATAAGGATTTTTACTACAGCCATCTATGTGTGAAATTATGAACAACATTCTTATTATTTTTATTTATTTTTGTTGTAACGCCATCTATTGAGAGAATTGGCTTTTTGTAAATAATATAAGCAACAATTCTTATACCTGAGGTGACAATGCATTTTTCGCATAGAAGTCACCCCTGAATTACGCCAGACTTATAAGGTCATTTTGTCTTATTTACCTACTTGTACCAATGTGTAAGTAATCGAATATATTTTTATTATTGCATATGCGCAAACATTGGATTTTTTCCCTGTCGGGAGTCAAAGATATTTTTAATAGATTTTTAATTATCTCAATAGAGACGGGCATAATTGGTGAACGTTGCGCAAGCGCATAAAGTGATCACGTAAACCAGCCGACGACAGGTCGTAAGCCCTGTAGGTGCCTTGATTTCCCGGTTCTCCTACAGTATATATTCCAACTTCGTCTCTATTGAGATAATTAAAAATCTGTTAAAAAAATTGTGGGGATATTTTTTTTTAAATTTATTTTCTAGAAAAATTACAAATTATCACAAATTAATTTTAACATTATATATAACATATTGGTATTAAGTAACAAAAAATGAGAACGCCATTTCATTTGTAAATGCTACATTACTCTAGTATCGTATTAGGATTATTATTTTTATTGATTTGTTAAATTATTTAATAGTTTTTTTTTATGGAAGTCCATAAGTATGAAATGCACGTTTTTTATATGGGATCACCTTAGCACAGGCTATGCCTAGTGAGGGGGCTAGTAACAAAGATACAAACAAAAAGATATGGCTTAAACTATGTAAGCTCCAGTGAAGTGGTAAATTGATATTTATTGAAATGAAATAACTTATATTTACTTTGTATGTTAACTATCTATGAATAAGCTTATATTATCTTAAGATATTTTGTATCTCATATATACTGTATATTTTTGGATAGAAATAAATAAAAATAAATAAAATAAATATGCAAATTTGCCTTATTTTATGATGGAGATATCTTATTTGCATTTTAAACAAATTAACAAAATATATATACGTGAAAGTATGGCAAATTGTCACTCAATTCTAGTGAGATGGTTTAATTTCTCTACAAGTTTGTGATTTATGTACTTGCAAAAAATATTTAAACAATTTGAAAAAAAATATATAATAAAAAATAAATATATTCAATGAACTTGCCAAAAAAAGATTTTCAATTTTTTCAGTAATTATTGCCCATGTGTATAATATTTAATTGAATTTTTCGACCGATAGTTTTTGACGTAATTCCACTTCATTTAATTTTTTTTTTAATTAAAAGTAACAAAAAAATATTCAACTACAGCCTGGGGGGCAAGTCTGGTTCGACCGGCGAAATCAAAACCCTAGTGATTACCCATATCATGGATATAATTATCGTACGGAGTTCTATGACATCTAAAGATATTATAAAACTCCATATAATAATTATATCCATGATATGGGTAATCGTGAGGGTTTTGATTTCGCCGATTGAACCAGACCAAGAAATAAAAAGTGGATTAATTAAAGAAGTTTTTTTTTATGTTTTCCAACTGTCGATTTGTTCAGGAGAACTTTGTTCTCTTAACATATCGACAATGTATCAAGCCAGAATACGCGAGAATTGTATGGAGAGGTCTACTTTTTTCACGGCTTTTCCATCTTTGAAGTCAAAAAACACCAACTTAGAGGCTTCGCAGCATATATGTTCCATACACGGATTTACTCAGAATTCGGAGTAGAACATTTCGTGTGTCTGTGTGTCTGTGTGTGTGTGTGTCTGTGTGTCCGTCCCCCCCTTATAACTTTTGATCCGCTCAATTTACAGAGCCTAAAATTTCAGAATATATAAACAGTTACAGGCCTACAAAACTTTTATACTCGGAATTTTGAATTTTTGTTTCAGTCAGGGGTTATCAACTTTTGAATTTTTATTTTATTTTTCCATATATCTCAGAAACCATACACGCTAGAATGCTGAAAATTGGTACAAACATAGACAAATACAAAATCTCAAATTAGTTTTTTCAAAAAAATTCCAGGGTTTCTCAAACATTTTTTATTAAGAAAAATATTTTTTTTATGATAAATTTATGAGTTTAACTACCTATATTTCCAAAACTTTTACAATTATCGAAAAAAGCCGAAACACCCCAACTAGATAATTTAATTTTCTATAAAAAATATTAACATTGTAGTAGAAGATCTCAATTTTTTTTAACAATTTTTTTAAAAATTGAATTTAGTGACGACATCGCTTCATACATTTTGTATGGCAGTCGCCTATACACAATATGTAAGAAGACTTAATAGTTTGATACTTCATCTCCAAACATACATACATACATACCATCATGCTATTTGCATATTCTGGGTAGGAAAAAGGATCTTCCTCCATACTATCCTATCTTGACATACATACCTACATATGTTGTATAGAAAACAAAATATCTGAAAATATTCAATAATTTGTATCTATGGGTTTATAGTTTGGTACATATTCTTCAACTATACATACTATCGCTATCGACAGTTGGATCTCATGTGTTACATGCAACTAGTATAGTTTTAATATGTCTGATCATTAAATATGTGAATTAACACTTTTCTAATCTAGTGCTTCTATTTATTTTGCTCCTGCCTTCTCTTTGAGTTAAGTTATTAAATTTCAATTATTGGTGCATAATCAACCGTAGATCTTAGACCTACCTAACCACTAAGCCGACGAGCTTTTGTTGATTAGCGCATTATTTTCAAATACAAAACTAAGCTTTATAGCACTTTCGCAGAAGGTACTGTTATTTTGTATACTAGTTGCATATACCACATGAGATCCAACTGACGATAGCGATAGTATGTATAATTGAAGAATACGTACAAAACTTAAACATTTTAAGATATTTTGTTTTCTATATAAAACATATAGGTATGTATGTCAGGATAGGATAGTATGGAGGTCAGTCCTTTTTTCTTACCCAGAATATGAAAACAGGATGATGGTATATATGTATTTTCGGAGGTAAAGTATCAAGCTATTGAGTCCCCGTAGATATTGTGTAGTGTATACTGCCATACAAATTGTATGAAACGATGTCCTCACTAAATTCAATTTTTATAAAAATTGTTAAAAAAGTTTGAGACATAATACAACAATGCTAATATTTTCCAACTGTCGATTTGTTCAGGAGAACTTTGTTCTCTTAACATATCGACAATGTATCAAGCCAGAATACGCGAGAATTGTATGGAGAGGTCTACTTTTTTCATGGCTTTTCCAACTTTGAAGTCAAAAAACACCAACTTAGAGGCTTCGCAGCATATATGTTCCATACACGGATTTACTCAGAATTCGGAGTAGAACATTTCGTGTGTCTGTGTGTGTGTGTGTCTGTGTGTGTGTGTGTGTCTGTGTGTCCGTCCCCCCCTTATAACTTTTGATCCGCTCAATTTACAGAGCCTTAAATTTCAGAATATATAAACAGTTACAGGCCTACAAAACTTTTATACTCGGAATTTTGAATTTTTGTTTCAGTCAGGGGTTATCAACTTTTGAATTTTTATTTTATTTTTCCATTTATCTCAGAAACCATAAACGCTAGAACGCTGAAAATTGGTACAAACATAGACAAATACAAAATCTCAAATTAGTTTTTTCAAAAAAATTCCAGGGTTTCTCAAACATTTTTTATTAAGAAAAATATTTTTTTTATGATAAATTTATGAGTTTAACTGCCTATATTTCCAAAACTTTTACAATTATCGAAAAAAGCCGAAACACCCCAACTAGATAATTTAATTTTCTATAAAAAATATCAGCATTGTAGTAGAAGATCTCAATTTTTTTTTAACAATTTTTTTAAAAATTGAATTTAGTGACGACATCGCTTCATACATTTTGTATGGCAGTCGCCTATACACAATATGTAAGAAGACTTAATAGTTTGTTACTTCATCTCCAAACATACATACATACCATCATGCAATTTGCATATTCTGGGTAGGAAAAAGGATCTTCCTCCATACTATCCTATCTTGACATACATACCTACATATGTTGTATAGAAAACAAAATATCTGAAAATATTCAATAATTTGTATCTATGGGTTTATAGTTTGGTACATATTCTTCAACTATACATACTATCGCTATCGACAGTTGGATCTCATGTGTTACATGCAACTAGTTTATAGAAAATTAAATTATCTAGTTGGGTTGTTTCGGCTTTATTCGATAATTTTAAAAACTTTGGAAATATAGGCAGTTAAACATATAAATTTATCATAAAATAAATATTTTTCTTAATAAAAAATAAAAAAAAACGGACACACACAAACACACTTTGTTCTACTTCGAATTCTGAGTAAATCCATATACAGAACACATATGCTGTGAAGCCTCTGAGTTTTTTGACTTGAACAAAAATTTAAAATTCTGAGTACTTATAAAAGTTTTGTAGACCTATAACTCTATATATTCTGAAATTTTGGGCTCTGTAAATTGAGCAGATCAAAAGTTATAAGGGACGGGGGACGGACACACACACACATAGATACACATACACACTAAATGTTGTACTCCGAATTCTGAGTAAATCCATACGAAGCCTCTAGGTTGGTTTATTTTGACTTCAAAGTTGGAAAAACCGTGAAAAATAAATACCCTGCATACAAATTTCGCGTATCTTGGCTTGATACTTTGCCAATATGTTGAGAGAAATAAATTCTCTCGAACAAATCGACAGTCGGATTATTTCATTTAAGCTTTGATTGATAACATTTATAAAATTGTCTGAACAATTTTATTTTAATTCTTCTTTTATTCATGTTATGTAGTGAGAATTTATGCTGAATTTTAAAAATGTGCGACGAACATTCACTAGAGAAACATTGAAAACACTATTTTTTCTAGAAATACACTATTTAACATATTTGAGGAATTTGATTTGAAATTTGGGTATTTAGGTTTATATGCGCCCTTAATCTATATTTTTATCTGTTTCTATATTTTTATCTCTTTGTATATATTTATCTGTTTCTATATTTTTATCTGTTTCTATATTTTTATGTGCTTCTTTATATTTGTCTGTTTCTATATTTATATCCTTGTTTGTAATTAATTATTTTTAGTATTGAAACAAGTAAATGGCTTATGCCGTATATTATGTAAATAAAAAAAAATATTTCCTCGTCATTGATTGCCGATATACTCCTGCGATATTGCGAATATGTGTTATTGAATGAATCAGTACCGTAAAACCTTGTACAAAAGCGTGGAATGAATGAATTAATTCTATTATTAGTACTGCAGTGTGGTATATGAATGCGATTGAGTGATGTAGATGAATGTGAATTTGTGAATAAGAAAATACGTAAAGTTTTTTTTTCTTTATTAAAACTATGGTTTATGTGTACAATATTTACAATTTTTTTCAGTCTTCTTTCTGTTTAATGTGGTGGTCCATATTGCGCCGCTGGTACTCCGATCGACGGCACATTGAAGCTGGGCTGGCTCACGTGACTTTGCTGAAACGGCACAGGCACAACAAACTGCGCCACGTTCAAAGACGGCCTCGGACCTTCCATTGAGATCGACACAACCTTCGTACCGTCGGCTCCGGAGTACTCAGAGTACGCTCGGGACTCTTCCTTCAGCAGAATCTGCTCGATCTGGGTCCTGAGTCCGTCGTCGAGTCCCGACATTTCGTTGGCTACGAAGTTGACCTGGTTCGTCCCTTGAGAGGACAGGGCGGGGCCGTAAGTCTGGGCTGGCTGTGGTGGAAGGACGAAAGAGTTTCCGATGCTGGAAGAGGAAATGTGGCTGGAAGATCCAGTTTGGATGTGTTGGTTGGGGAACCCGTAGGACGTTGAGGGTGGTGGGAGCGGAGCTTGGGCGAAGGAGTGGGACGATCCCGAACTGGAGTGGTGATGTGATTGAACGGGAAGCTGTTGTTGCACCACGAAGTTCTGGACAGGTTGAGGTCTCGGTGGTGGTTGTGGTCGATTGTACTGATAAGGCGATGGTGGTTCTGCCACTACCATCGAGATGGAAATGACGATGAGCTGTAAGCAGAAAGAGATAATTGCTGTTTAGTCAAATAAATTTTTTTTTGTTGAAAAATGCACGGCAGTGTACCGTATATTTATTGATATTATGTACAGAAAGATGAATACATAAAATAAATAAATAAATAATCCTGATCAGTCTTTCTTATTTTTTTAGGTTCTTTATGCACCATATATTTAGGTAAATATACCTATCAAATTATACAAAGAACACGTTGATTTGGTTGGTAGAAAGATAATGCAATATATTTATTTACATTATGTACAAAAAAGTCATCGTCAGCCGGTGTTGGCCCACTGCAGGACATTAGCATCCCATTTCGATGACAATGAATGATTTCAGCTTGATTCATTTGATATTTTGATAAAATTGTAAAAAATTTATTTTTTAAATAAACAATAATGCTATTAATGATTGCATAAACCGAAGAAAAGAAGATTTCGTATATGATAAAATATGTGTGAGAATTTCGCGGCTCCGGTGATTAGCCTAGCAGCAGCGTTGAAGACGGAATGAAGTTCGTTTAGCTCCAGCTTTGGGAGATTTGCGTATATAGAGATTTTGTTGCTTCGTGGGTATATTTCGTCTGATAGATTTTATTTGTGAGTTAATATGTACTCCCAGAAGTTTAACGGCGGAATTGGGAATAATGTCGGAGTCTACGACAGAGAGTGTTGTCTATGTAATGTTGCCGGCGGTGTGTGACCGTCCAGGGAAATTCGGCTTTAGTTGGATTTAATTTTAGTTTATTTGAAGACATCTACCGCTCTAACTCTTCGATGCACAGACTAAGTTTATTTTTTAGAAGGCATGATTCATTCGGAGTTGAATAAAAGTACAGCTGCCAGTCATCAGCGTAGCAGTGTGAAAGGAGACCATGAGATTTTACTATATTAAACATGTCCTTTGTGTACAGTAACAGTAACGGGCCAAGCACAGAACCCTGGGGAATTCTTGTAGGGAAAGACTTTTCTTTATTTATTATTATGCTTTGAGAACGGTTATGTAAATATGTAAGATTGCAGCCACGAGCGGGCTGTTCCGTGAATGCCCTAGGATATGTTCAGTCTGTTAAAAAGAAATTTATGGTCGACTGTGTCTAAGCGCGAGTTTGTATCCAGAAATGAAAGAAGAACTAGTTTGCCTGCGTCTGTTGCAAGGATTGCATCTGAAAGTAATCGATGGAGACCCGATTCTGTGGAGTGACTTTTGTGTATGCTGATTGGTGGTTAGCGAACATGTTTTGTGATTCAATGAAATAGTTAATACGTGAAGCGACGATTTTCTCTAGTAGTTTCGACAAGAAAGATAGGTTAGATACTGGTCTGTAGTTATTCAAATCGCAAGGGTTCAAAGATGGCTATTCCAATATGGGAGTGACTAAGGCCTTCTTGAAGAGGTTTGGTACTATGCCTGAATTCAGCTGGCATCAGCTGGTTTACGTGATCACTTTAAGCACTTGCGAAATGTTCACCAATTATGCATTTTTATTGATTTGAATATAATTTTTAAAAATTCTATATACGCTGCTTGGTTAATTTACACCGTTTGAAAAGAAGCTGAGAACACCATCGACATTAAAAAAATGGTTGATAAACAATGAAAGCCACGATCCTTTAACATAAGGTAACAATGCATTCTTATAGATGTCTCCTCTGAATCTCGGCAGGGTTGTTGGTTTGTTTACATACTTGTTTACACATTGAAATGTAACGAATTAAAATAAAAACACACATCACTATTTTTTCACTGCACACTTTTAACTTTTTTTATCAAATCGTTGAGAGAAATATTAGCTTTTTTTATTTATTGCAACAACTTACAAATATAAAATAATTATCCATGTTTGTGAGTGTCGGAGTCGCCTCGAAGACTGAAGGACGAATGCTTAATCTGTGATCTCTTTTGGTGTTTTTATATGGAGAAATCTCTTCTGATTACACTCCTAAATGACAGGTCAAAATTTGATACTAAGTTTCTAAGACAGTATGAGTATCATTGCTTGGTGGTAGGAAAATAGGGTGACCATGAATCAAAAAGTTTATTTATTTTGCAAATAAAATTATATAAAACGTCATATATTATATTAAAATCCTATTTACATACCACATAATGCCTCTCCTAAACGAGCAGCACTGGTTGAGGGTCCAGAGCGAATAGATAACAAAGTGTGCTTGATGGTTTTCAAGGCTCCGCACTATATTCGAGAACTGTGTCAGAGGAATGTACCATCAGAAAGACGCTAAACATTAAGGTCGTCAGAATCACAGAATAACATTTTTTAAAGGAATTGGATACAGCCAATAAAGCGGCATACTTTTGCAGAGCCAATAAATAAGCGAAAGAGCCCATGGAATGTTTTTTTTACCATAAAACGGCGCTATTTAAATTTTATTATTATTATTATTGACGGCACTGATATTATTGAAGATTTGATCAAATCAATTTTTGTATTTCGGTTCCGTCAAACAACTATTTCTTTCCGTTAACGAGTTGATTATTTTGGATGATAAGGCCAAAATAGGAAAGGCCGGGATTATCAGCCGAAACGATCTTCTTGTGAAAGTAAACAAACTGTCGTGAGCCTAAATCAGAAATTTGATTTGATAATACCCTTCAAACTATAATACGATCTAGTGCATCGCGTCATAAAAGGAAACATTGAAGACAGTCGCGATGTGGGTAGGAGGCAAATGTCTTAGCTAAGAAACGTCAGGAAATGAACCAGATTCCAAAGAGTGGAGGAGTTGTTTTGATTAGTTCAAGACAGAGATACCCATGCCAAAGTAGTAGCCGACGTCGGGGGGACCTGACGTGGCACAGAAATAAGTATACACTGATATAACCATGGATAGTAAGACTCTTATTCGGACAGTACTCTCATTGGGCAATCGCTAAATCTGATGAAAGAGCCCTGGAAATTTTTGAGAGGAAGGCGCTGAGAAGGATCTACGGTCCGACTTGTGACAATGGCACAACCACGAATTGTATGATCTGTACAATGTACAAGGAGCCTACCATACTGATAGAAATAAGAATAGGAAGACTCAGATGGGCTGGACACATCCAAAGAATGAGCGAGGAGGACGTCCCAAGAAGAATCATGAATAGTGCACCGGGGGACGAAGAAAAGTTGGAAGGCCGAAGCTTCGATGGCTGGATGGAGTAGTGAAGGATGCAAACTACATCGGCATCCATAACTGACGTAATGCGTCACAGGATCGACAGTGATGGAGGCGGGCTCTGCAGGAGGCTAAGACCCGACCTGGGTTGTAGAGCCATAGATGATGATGATGATGATCTCTGTCTTGAACTAATCGAAACAACTCCTCCACTCTTTGGAATCTGGTTCATATCCTGACGTTTCTTAGCGAATACATTTGCCTCCTACCCACATCGCGACTGTCTTCAATGTTTCCTTTTATGACGCGATGCTATTAAAGTGATTCAATTCGTCATTTATCAAAAGAATGAAACGAAACTAAAGAACTCAATTTTTTTTTGGTATATAAATAGATTGGTGACGTTTTATAGAACCCGATAAAAACCCTGTACAATTAATTACAAATGGTTTTATCGTTGAAAAAAAATATGCGATTCCAGCAAAAAAGTTTCGTATGTAAGAACAACCCATTTTCTTTTATAACCGATCTATTAAAATAAGGTTTATGAGATCCTCATGGAAGACAAGGTCATATTATGATCTGTTCGTGAAGGTGGACTATTCTGATAGAAGGAGATTAAGCTGTCCACAAGTGGCCACCCTATGTAGATCTATGAAGCATGGGAGATAATATATGTTGTTTAGAAGAAATGATGCTTGGTCATGATGCTACATACATCTAGAGGTTAAATATTTACATATCACACAGATTCGGCACACTGACATTTCACTTTCTCTAACTCTACTGTATTTTTGTCACAAAAATGATAGATATTATAAAACATAGCTTCACAAACTTATCACAGATATCAATCAATTATAATATATTTCAATTACTGATCATTATTGCACGTGAAGTGTTTGTCGGCCTTCGTGGCTTAGTGGGTTGGGTATCTGACTTCTGAGCGAAAAGTCCCGGGTTCGATTCCCGGTGGAGACACAGTTTTTACTCTGCACAATTACTAGGGGCTAGGTTGCGGCCATAGGGGCCTAGCCAGTAAAGTTGGGGGTGGCTGCAGCCCCACCCTAGGATTCTGGGTAACAGGTCAGTACCCTCTTCAATTCTTACCTATGGAAGAGCAGGGCAGACGCCTTAATGCCTCGCTCGGCGGTGACTCATCAAACGTGGCGATGAGTAAGTCTGCATCATTGGGCGATGGAAATCGAAAAACTGAAAG
Source organism: Molanna angustata (assembly GCA_963576475.1). Taxonomy (NCBI): domain Eukaryota; kingdom Metazoa; phylum Arthropoda; class Insecta; order Trichoptera; family Molannidae; genus Molanna; species Molanna angustata. Next base: position 13,377,780 of record OY754986.1, on the reverse strand, counting down.
TACTGTCCGGTGGTATACCTGAAATTCGCCAACATGAGTACTAAGGGGTGGAGGAGCCCCCCGTGATGATTGGTCGGCACGACCCACTCGGCGGTACCCGAGTTGATGACGAGACAGGTGCAGCTGACGCTGCGCCTGGTGTGGAAATCGAAGAACTGAAAGTACTACGGGCGTGGCGAAGGCTCCCTGTGGCAGTCTGTTGTTCGTGGAGTTGCTGGGAGGGTAACCCCTGCTATGATTCACGGGCCTTCACGATTGTGGTTGGACTCTTAGGGGTAGTGGTTGAACTCGCTGGATGGAGGATATTGTGTTGTCTGACGTTGCGGCTGCGTCGGGGATGAACAGGACCAATGGGTCCTATAACGTCCTTCGGCGTAGAAGTAGTTCGCGAACTTCATCGTGCACTATTATGGAATAGTGGAGAGTCATGATTTCACAATTTTTAAGAGTATTTTTTTACATCAATTTCTCAATGGGTATCATGTAGAGAGTGCATACTTTGAGTTTCGTTGTGATGTTTCTGTGTGTATGCCGTACACAATATGAAAATGTGTGTCCTCTGTACCTACAGATCAAACTAAAAGGCCGATGAACTCAATATTGATATCATTTGTGTGAAGTACATAAACTTAGAGCTGATAAGTTTTCCATAGACAACGGTTGTGATTTCATCTGTTAAAACTGAAAAAATGCTATCATGATCTGGAAATTTGAGATATTTTAATTTTGTTTAAACTATTTGTACAATACCAATAATCTTCAAAAAACTGCATTTTGAAAGTTGGTCAACGTTAAAACAAAAAAACATACAACCGTTTGAAAAATTATGTTCATAATAATAGATTTTTGTATGAAAAATATATGTATATAACAAGAGAATTTTTTAATGTTTGGCAATGTTCAATTATTTGATTTCATATTTATATTAGAGTGTAATATTAGCAGGGAAGCTTTATTGTGTAGTGGAGAGTTTAGCGTTGGTCACAACCCACTCGTTTAATTCTGTTTTCAGTCTAAATCTGTGGGAATGATAAATATCGTAAGTCTCCAGAATGACGTGGCAACTTGTTATTGGGTACATGTTAAATTAATATTATTTGAAATAGTAATATTTCACGTAGTACTTGTTAGTTGCCCGAGAAGCAATATTATATATGTAAATAAAATAAATAAACCGAGAAATATGTGTCAAGAGAAAGGAGTCTGGCGCTCGATGGACTTTGCCTACTCCAACTAAGAATATGGGGCGATGGTATTGTATCGATATTTATTTATGTACCTACCATCGAATGCATAGATGTGACTCAATTGCCATAGTGCAACTTCTTTCAACGAACTCAAGGAAAGCTAAGCCTCAAGTAGATTTATTTAGATTTAGTATAAATATGATTGAGAAATACTGTAATGTCTACGACAGTAAACATTAACACACAATTTTAGTCAAATATAATGTGTTTCGCGATATTTGCAATAGGGTCATGTGATATATTTGTAAAAATTAAATTTAATACCTACCTACGCAACATGTAACTAAATTAATTACTTTAATAATTATCATTATGCAATCCCTTAGTTACGAAACATAAAAAGTGACCAACGCCATACTCTAAATTCGGTTCTTGATATTGAATTATTTAAGAATATTTTGTTGTTTTTAATTGATTAATTGATTTATTTATTTTAAACATTTTGTACACATGTGCACAATTGCGGGCTTATTTCCATATGGCGATATGTAATTTATTGAATATTTATTGAGTTACCAAATTAATAAATACAACCTAAATGAAAATTTTGACTGTGTTAAATGGAAATATATGTGGACGGTGCTTCTGGAAATGGGAGTGCCAGGTCATCTTATAAACATAAAAAAATATACCAGCATAATACTGCCATAGTAAGAGTAAATGGACTGTTAACCTCAGAATTCCATGTCCAAAAAGGTGTACGACAAGGATGCATTCTGTCCCCGCAACTGTTTAACATATATGGTGAAAACATCATGCGGAAGGCACTTGAGGACTGGGATGGAGGAATTAAGATCGGGGGTAGGAGAATATCCAATCTTAGGTATGCTGATGATACCACACTCATAGCCAAGTGTAAAAATATGACAATTTGTTATTCGGTGCGTGTTAAATTAATATTTGACATAATACCTACCGGTTAGTTGCCCGAGATAAAAAAAATCTCCAGGGAATGATCCTGGCTTCGATTCCCGGTGGAAACACAGTTTTTAATCGTGTTTTCATACTGGATCCGAATGTTGTATGTTTAAATAGTTCCTATATGTTTTTGTTGCCCGACAAGCATCCAAAATAAAATAGTAAATAAAAACACCAATTTCTCAACAAGTATCATGTAAAAAGAGCAAACTATAAATTACGATTTGATTTTTTTTGTGTATGGCGTCAATCCAGTGGAGTTATGTATTGGTCTAAATCAGAGGTTCCCAAACTTTTTTGTGTCGTAGACCCCTTGCCATGTTTTTCGATTTTTGGTAGACCCCCTACTTACCTTATATTATGATTATCGGGCAACTAACAGGTACTATGTCAAATATTAATTTAACACGCACCCAATAACAAGTTGCCACATTCTGGAGATTTACGATATTAATCGTTTCACAGATACATACTGAAAACATAATTAAAAACTGTGTCTCCACCGGGAATCGAACCCGGGATCTTTGGATCAGAAGTTAAATTTAAATCGTATGGTCTTAGATTTTATGGAAGGCATAGGCGTACAACCATTATAAATGAATGTGAGAAGGGGAATGTTATTAATGTTATCTAAGGTATTGGTATGATGGAACTTTAAGGAAATTTGAAAGTAACATCACAAAAAATGTTAAAATAAAATATTATACAACGAATAATAATGACAAATTGTTATGCGATAGGTACTATCAGTGTATGTTGAGATCCACTATCGTGATGGACCCCCATTTTCATTTCATTGACCCCCAGATTTTTTTTCGCTGACGTAGACACCTTGCAGGTTGTCATAGACCCCTGCGGGTCGATATAGACCACTTAGGGAATCACTGGTCTAAACCCACATGTTTTTTTAACTACACAGTTTGTCATCGTTTTATGTCTACCTACAAGCGATATGATGGGTAGGTACCAAATAAATGAATATTTAAATTTTAAACGATTAAAATAGGAATATTTAATTTTATTAAGATGCCAACACGCCCAAGGTACCTATAATAATATGGCAATAGTTGCATACAAATTATCTTTAAAATTTTAAAATGCATTAATATTGGAAATTTCTCTTTATTAGATAACCACACACAGATAATAACGATAAAATTTCTAATTACAAACATCTATTATATGATAATCTTACAATTTTAGTGATTTGCTGTGGAACACCGGCTATGAATAGTACTTCTATATCGTTTTTGGGTGTCCCGTAGGAGCCGGGTGATCGAAAATATAACAGACGAAAAAATGTAATCTCGCATAGTTCAACAATGAGGTTCATCATCCATTCTGAATGGTTGCCTTTTAAGGTTAAACGAGACTGGTGTGTGGGCATACACTCACGTGTCGTGCTCCCATTAAAAGGGTTTTGTAAACCCTCACGCCTGTCGCTGGTTGCCCCACATTGTGAGACTTGCTGTGATGGTATATAAATGTGTGAATGTATGGCTTTAGCCTAATGAATATCAAAGGATTAGATTCTGAGGAGGTCGCTATACTACCTACTTATTAACCCAATTGATACCTGAGTATTCTATATATCTTTAGAAAGTATTAAGCATATATATAAACTAGTTGCATGTAACACATGAGATCCAACTGTCGATAGCGATAGTATGTATAGTTGAAGAATATGTACCAAACTATAAACCCATAAATACAAATTAATGAATATTTTCAGATATTTTGTTTTCTATACAACATATGTAGGTATGTATGTCAAGATAGGATAGTATGGAGGAAGTTCCTTTTTTCCTACCCAGAATATGAAAATAGCATGATGGTATGTATGTATGTTTGGAGATGAAGTATCAAACTATTAAGTCTTCTTACATATTGTGTATAGGCGACTGCCATACAAAATGTACGAAGCGATGTCGTCACTAAATTCAATTTTTAAAAAAATTGTTAAAAAAAAATTGAGAATTGAATTGAATCAAAAAAAAAAATTGAATTCTACTACAATGTTAATATTTTTTATAGAAAATTAAATTATCTAGTTGGGGTGTTTCGGCTTTTTTCGATAATTGTATAAGTTTTGGAAATATAGGCAGTTAAACTCATAAATTTATCAAAAAAAAATATTTTTCTTAATAAAAAATGTTTGAGAAACCCTAGAATTTTTTTGAAAAAATTAAATTGAGAATTTTTATTTTTCTATGTTTGTACCAATTTTCAGCGTTCTAGCTTTTATGGTTTCTGAGATATATGGAAAAATAAAATAAAAATTAAAAAGTTGATAACCCCTGACTGAAACAAAAATTCAAAATTCTGAGCATAAAAGTTTTGTAGGCCTGTAACTTTTTATATATTCTGAAATTTTGGGCTCTGTAAATTGAGCGGATCAAAAGTTATAAGGGGGGGGACACACACACACAGACACACACACAGACACACGAAATGTTCTACTCCGAATTCTGAGTAAATCCGGGTATGGAACATATATGCTGCGAAGCCTTTAAGTTGGTGTTTTTTTACTTCAAAGTTGGAAAAGCCGTGAAAAAAGTAGACCTCTCCATACAATTCTCGCGTATTCTGGCTTGATACATTGTCGATATGTTAATAGAACAAAGTTCTCCTGAACAAATCGACAGTTGGATAATTACTACCGATTTCGTATATTCATTAATATTTTTTTTCGATAGATTTAAAAGTATTAAATTATTGGAGTACCATCTGATATTTTTTACTCCTCACTAACCCAAGAATAGAAATGAATTCGAAATTTTCGAGGTTATATTTTTTTGCAGATTATCTACTAGAATCATGCTGAGATTGTATTATGAAAGTTTCATCACAATGTATCTGTGTGTGTGTGCTATGTACGGCGTGTTTATTCTACTTTATCGATTATATACTAAAGTACTGATTCGATTAATTACGAATTTTGGATATTTGTGTATCTAATACTCGCTTAGACCTCATTAGATTTTGAATGAAATGATCAGTGCTTCTCAATTTTTTCAACTGTCAATTATTTCAAAGTGACCCCAAGTTCAGGAAACTTGAAATTTGATAATTTCATTTTCAAATTGCTAATAAGGCACATCACTTTCATAAAATGGTATTGAAGAATTATCGAATTTTCAAAATAAATAAAAATTATTAAATGAACTCCACTCTTTTTATGAAAATGGTGAAAATTTTCCATACATAATATGAATACTTTGTAGTGAGGAGTATAGCGATGGCCACAGCTCAACCCGTTTTAATACAATGCTGTCTTCGGATTATCTAGAATGACATTTGAAAAAAAATATAATAAGTAAGTTCATCTGCTGTTTTATGCAATTGAATTGTGTAAGACGTTTTCCAAAATGCACACAACATGCAATTTGATCTCTAAAGTATAAATGTCACAAGACATTTTGAATATGACAGAGAAAGTTACAATATTAAGTTGATATTAAAGAATGAATTCATTATAAATAAATCTAATTTCACATTTGACCCGTTGTTGGTGCATGTTGCAAACACTCCTACACTTTTTGGATCTTTAATTAAAATACATTTGATGTATTTATTTATAATAACATTTCAGAAAACTACAGATTTGTAAACTATGTAGTTACATATGGTGGCATTAGAAATTATTGCAAGGCAGTATAAAAATAAACAAACTTTCTTTTAATTTTCATTTGATCTTATGTAATCTTATGGATAAAAAAATCCATAAGATTAAAAGAAAATAAATTAATTAATGAGATTAAATGAAAAAAAAATTAGTAACCTAATTGTAAACAAAACTGTTTCGGTTTACAATTTATGTTACACTTATTTTTTGTAATGTGTATTGTTTGACTGTTTGTTTGTTTAAAATAAATAAATGAATAATGGATTTGATTACCTCACTAGACAAAAGCCGGGGGGGGGGGGGGGGCAAGTACGGTCATACGGTGGAATCAAAACCCATATTTGATCAGAATTGCCACCCTGTTTATGCGAATATTTGTATATTTGTTACTACTGTAAACTGTAAATATTTTAGAGGTTGTAATGTTATATAATTCGTTAATAGTTTTGCAATATTGTGTAATGATGTAAGTCAGGGGTCGGCCACCTTTTGTTATAAAAGGGCCAAATATTTTACGTGGGGATTAGTGCGGGCTGCACCTGGGTCACCTGACATTACAGTAGGTACAGTGTACTGTAATGACAAATATTTAAGTTTTAAAAATAAAACTCTTGTATATTTTTATATTTTTTATTGTATATTCTTATAAATTTACGACATTTACTGTAGTTAATAAAATCAATGAGATTCATGTGGCTGCATTTGACTTACAAGTTTTTTACTCCTCACTAACCCAAGGGGTTATGATTTCGCAATTTTTAAGGGTATTTTTTTTTTGCAGATTAATAACTAGTATCATGCTGAGATTGTATTTTGAAAGTTTCATCACAATGTATCTGTGTGTGTGTGCTATGTACGGCGTGTTCATTTTTTACTTTATCGATTATAGACCAAAGTACTCATTCGATTCTATTCAAATTTTGCAAATATGTATACCTAATACTCGATTAGATCCCATTAGATTTTGAACGATATATGAATAGTGCTTCTCAATTTTTTTAACTGTCGAATATTTCAAAGTGACCCCAAGCTCAGGAAACTTAAAATTTTAAATTTTTGTTTTCAAATTCGTAAAAAGGCACATCACTTTCATAAAATGGCATTGAAGAGTTATAAAGTTTTCATAATAAAATATTTAAAAAAAAATAATTTAACAAACTCATTTCATGAAAATGTTGGAAATTTTCCATACAAAGTTTGAATACTTTATAGAATGACTTGTTAGTGAGGAGTTTAGCGTTGGCCACAACCCATTCGTTTTATATTAGGTTGCATTTTTGAAGTAGAGATGCGTAGTATATCGTCTAAATGTGAATCCGATAGCCAAGAACAGTGTTTGTTTTTCCGATATTCCAGTGTTTGTTGGTCGATTTGTATAATATCGTCCGTCACGTGCATTGCGACGAGAATCTTGTGGGCCGCACCAAGACGCCTCATGGGCCGCATGTATGACCCATGGGCCGCTGGTTGCCGACCGCTGATGTAAGTGAAACTTAAGTGTTGGTAGTGTTAGTGTAAGTGTGACTTCCAAGATTGAACATCTTGGAAGTCTTCTCACTGATGATTTAGATCCTGACAAAGAACTAAGGTGCCGCATGGAGACAACTTCTGCGATGATTTTCAGAATAAAGACACTGTTATAGGATAAGGCAGAGCCTGGTGAAGTGCTACATATGGTCCATACTTCTATATGGAGTCGAAACCTTGACCGTAAAGATCAATAAGTTTAACCGTCTGGAGGCCTTTGAATGTGGCTGCATCGCCACATGCTGAAAAATTCCTTTGTCGATAAAATATCAAATGTTGAGGTAATTAGGAGAGCAAATGTTAAGCGCGAGCTATTTAAAGCAGTTAAGCGACGAGATATATCATAATTAAGCAGGGTGCAAGGATTGGGTCACGTCCTACGAAGCAAAAGGTACAGGCTGCTCCAAATATATTTTTTTAATAAAAAATGAATATGTCCTTGTTCAAGAAGTACAAATACATCTACCTATATTCACTAAAATAAGTATAAATGCTTGGGCTACAGGTGAATGCAATCGGTCGAGGCAGGATTGGCAGGACTCGCAACCACTGGATTACTAGACCAGCGCGCTAACCGCTCTGCCTTCGACCCATCTATGTAGGAAGACCTTAGAAGTCATGGCTCCGCAACAGTCGTGAGTGGACCGGCATCAGAGACGTCGGTGAATTGTTCCGTACGGCGGCGGATAGAGATGCCTTCTCAGCAGTGATAGGGGGGACCTGATACGGCACGAAGAAGAAGAAGAATATAAACGTTTGGAATATGACAGGATCGCATACTTTTTCCTAAGATTTTATTATTGCTTCTCGGGCAACAACATGTACCTATTATGTCAAAAATAAATTAAACACACACCCAATAAGTAGTTGCCACATTCTGGATGTTTATGATGTTTATCGTTTCAGAGATCCAGACTGAAACACAATTAAAACTGTGTCTCCAGCGGGATCAGAAATCATCTGCTAACCTAACCAAACCTGACCTAACCTGAACCACGAAGGTCGACATAATATCTTTTACAAAATACCTAATAAAAAATAAAATATATGTTTAAGGGGGGGACTGCTGCCAACGTACCTATTTTTTCAATTTGAATTTGCATCATTACTACAATACGAATCATTTTGAAAAAAAATAACCTAGTTAGTTTGGATATTAATAAATAAAAATATACCTTAATTTTTTAATTATGTTCTGTATATATTCCTGTAGGAAAATAATAAGCATACCCCAATTTTTGACATTTATCTTGAATTTCTAAAAAACTATAGGGTATATATTAGGCATTATATTTTTTTATAAATTAAAGAAGATCAAAATATCTGGAAAAATACGATATAACGTTGCATTAATTCATCAGGTTAAGTTAATAAACCAAAAAAACTTATATTTCGCAATGGCGCTGAATGGAAAATAAATGTTTTTTAGGTTTATTTTCTAAACCTGAAGCATTAATGCAACGTCACATCGTATTTTTCTAGATATTTTTGTCTTCTTTAATTTAAAAAAAAATATGCTGAACTACGCCTTATATTTTATTAAAAATATAAGATAAACGTTGAAAATCGGGGTATGCCATTATTTTTCTACAAGAATTTATACAGAACATTATCAAAAAGTAAAGATAGATTTTTCTTTATGAATACCCAAACTATCTTAATTATTTTTTTCAAAACGATTTGATAAGAAATAATGATGGTATATCAAATTGAAAAATAGCACTCCCCCCTTAAGCGAAAGTGTGAAGACATCTGTTGTTCAACATCTGAACTAAAGTGCAAGTTTTCACGAATAAAAATAATCTCGTCAAATGGTTGGAATAAAAACTTCTCACATTTATAATTTAAATCGACAATTTAAAATAGTAATGTTTAGCTGTGAGGCACCGGCTTAGAAAAGTGCTTCCACATTTTTCTATTACTGTTTTCCACCGGGAATCGAACCCGGGACCTTTGGATCAGCAGTCAGATTCCCAATCAATTGATGAACTCATGAGATAAAATATTAAACTCTTCAATTTCCAAAGTCGTCTGCAATTAATAATAATCCTTTACCACGTCGTTCGAATTCCTTGATTCCGTTTTCATTAAAAAGGGATTCCTTCTGGGGTGGTTCCATCTGAACTTAGCCAAGAGACGGGAATCATTAGAAATCATGACATTCATTTGCGAAGGGTTTGCATATTACTAGGTGAATTGCATGAAAGATAATATTTCTTCATGCATACATACCATTACCCTGTCTCTCTAGGGGTAGGCAGAGAGAACTGAACGCATTTTTTTATCTTGACACTAATTCATTTTGAAGTCGTTTTTTTTTATATAAAAGATTATTTTACCATAAACGTATGATGTATCGTTTATTTGAATTATTTAGGCAAGTATTTTGAAGTGACATCTATTGATGAACTCTCTAAACTTTTCGTTTCGATATAAACATAATATTACAATCGAATCACTTGATTATTATTATTATGGCAATTATAATAATCCACTTGTACAAATAATTCGCAACGTTAATGCAATAATTGATAAAGGATAATTTTGTTTTTCGGACTGACGTATAGATGGCACTTTTCTCAAATCAATGAAGGCAATGTGAAAATTTATATTGAAAAAATACATCAAAAATATCAAACGACAAATAAAATCTCGTGTCTATAACTGCGGTAAACATATTAGAAAAATATATATTATTTTGTCACAAATCCGCCTCTATTGGTGGCTGTGCCTTATTAAAAAAAAAAAAAAAAATATTATTTTGTTTTTTAGACGTTTTTTCCTTCTTTTGAATCACATAATTGACTGATTGGGAATTATCAGAACCTAACTACACAATAGTATATAGATAAAGTAGGCATATATTTTTTCTTGTATATGTGTACATTAAAATATGTATTTTTTTTCCTTCAAAAGGGATAATATGTATATATTTATAATTTTATACTTTTAATTCGTTTCTTTTTGCTTTAATTTTAAGAGGGTGCCTGCTGACAGCGTATTTTTTTCAATTTGATATGCCATCATAATTACTAATCAAATGATTTGAAAAAATAACTTAGACGATTTGTGTATAATCGAAGAAAAATATTTCTTAACTTTTTAATAATGTTCCGTAGAAATTGTCGTAGAAATATATTGGCATATCCCGATTTTCAACGTTTATCTTATATTTTAAATAAACTATATGGCGTAGAACAATATATATTTTTCTTAAATAAAGAATCTTGAGTCTTTGAATTGTACTATTAATAAACAAAAGCATGCTGCGTTTATGCCGTAGAACACCAATCTCTAGTGAACGGCAAACTTAGATTATTATAGGCAAAAAAAAGACAAAAATATCTGAAAAAATATGTCTTGACATTTGCATTAATGCTTCAGATTAAGTTATTTATTTATCGTATAGTCTTATAAAAGTACATCACATTAATCTGTTCATTTAACACAAAATATAAATTGCACAATATAATTGTTTGTCAGAGAAAATTGTGATGTGATGTACGCCAGGAGATTGATGTAGTTATTGTCTGGCGACCGATGTGTTAGTTCATTTAGTGTTAACCAGGGTGCACCACTAGGAGGCGAACTAACTTTGCACCCAAAGATTAAGTAAAGAAACCTCAAAACATTTATTTTTTATTCAGAGCCAAAAAACAGCAACTTAGAGACTTCGCAGCATATATGTTCCGTATACGGTTTTACTCAGAATTCGGAGTAGAACATTTCGTGTGTCTGTGTGTGTGTGTGTCTATGTGTCCCCCCCCCCCTTATAACTTTTGATCCGCTCAATTTACAGAGCCCAAAATTTCAGAATATATAAATATTTGTAGGCCTACAAAACTTTTATACTCAGATTTTTGAATTTTCGTTTCGGTCAGGGGTTATCAACTTTTTACATTTTTACTTTATTTTTCCATATATCTCAGAAACCATAAAAGCTAGAACGCTGAAAATTGGTATGAACATAGACAAATACAGAATCTCAAATTATTTTTTTCAAAAAATTCCAGAGTTTCTCAATTTTATTAAGAAAATTATTTTTTTATGATAAATTTATGTGTTTAACTGCCTATATTTCCAAAGTTTTTAAAAATATCGATAAAAGCCGAAATACCCCAACTAGATAATTGAATTTTCTATAACATTTTAGGTGTATATCTTACATTTTTTTAACATTTTTTATAAAAGTTGAATTTAGTGACGACATCGCTTCATACAATTCGTATGGCAGACGCCCATACACAATATTTAAGAAGACTTAATATTTTGATACTTTATCTCCAAAAATACATACATACCATCATGCTGTTTTCATATTCCGGATAGAAAAAAAGGACTGACCTCCATACTGTCCTATCTTGACATACATATCTACATGTGTTGTATAGAAAACAAAATATCTTAAAATATTCAATAATTTGGATTAGTGGGTTTATAGTTTGGTCAGTACTGCGATTCCACGGAAACTTTGAAGTTTGAAAAATGAAATATAAAAAAATCGTTTTAAACAGGCTTTATTCAGGTATAACATTTTCTAGCGGGAAATACTTGAAGGCGTCTCCCCAGATCTTGGTGAAGGCCGTACTGACCAGATCGTTGATCAACGGGCGTATCACAACAAACCCTGGTCTCCATGCAGCGTTGATGATGGTATCCAAGATATTTTCTGGAAGTAAGAAGAATTGTATCAATAATGACATGAAATAACTGTCTATTTTTTAAAATGAATATGTCCTTGTGAAAGGTACACATACATTCCCTAAACTATGCATTAATGCTAATTATTATTTATTTATTTGGAAAACAAACAGGATACATTTTTATAAGTAAGGAATTAAATATAATACTATAAAAAATATGATTAGTTCATTGCATTTCAATAATACATTTGCAAATAAGATAAACAAATATACCTAAATTTCATATGAAATGACAAATATAATACTATTATGTAATATAATATGTTATATAAGTGTATGTGTGTTTTATGGTATAATCTAGATAAGCGTTATATTTTATGTACCTAGGGTATGCAGATAAATTATGGATGAATGTGTTTGATGTATGCACTATTTATAGAATTGTTGTGATATGTATGTTTTGAAATCTGCTTGTAATTTATGTGTTATATTGAAATGTTTAAAGTATGTACCTATTGTAGTTGGAGCAACTCCGTCTAGTGTAATTGTTTTGGGAGTAGTTTGTGTAGCATCGGTCGACAAAAAACAAAAACTGAGATCTGAAATTGCGTGATGGGCAGTAACAGTTTAATTTAAAAAGAAATGTAAAGTCTTCTTGGTTCAGTTATTTGGATATTTGACTCCTAGATCAAAGGTCCCGGGTGCGATGAAAATCACATCTTTGGAAAAATGAAACACGTTATAGTACCTACTTAGTAGTTGCCCGGGAACAAAACTATACCATCAGGCCCTTACTCTATTTGGGACAGGCAGAGAGAACCGAAGGCCAGACTCTTCTCTCTTGAAATACACTTCTCGCTTCATTCACGTCCACGCATCTTCTCATACACACTCTTTTATTATTCTCGTCTCCATCTTTCAAAATTCCATTTATGTGATCGTGCCAACTTTTCCTTGGCCGATCTCTACTTTTCGTTCCTGTTTTATCAGCCATCTTTATTTTTTGTCAGACGGCACTTATTCTTTCTATACGGCCAAACCACCTTATGGCGTGTGATTTCATCTTACTTACGTTAACTCTTTCAATCATACATTCGAAATTAGTATCAATAATTGGGAAGTCTGATGACTGGAATATCCTAATTGATACGAGAACAGAGAGATACAACCCGCATATCGTCTCTTAGGCCTGGCAATTTACTCTCTTTCATTGAAAATAGTTATTTATGTGGAGTTGACTATTCCATGGGACACAAATATCCCAAAAGACCTCGGTAGATAAAACAGTTCAAATGGCTTTAGCACGAATATATACGCTGTAGAGGTGGGGGCTAGAGGCCTGCCCGCAAAATCTTTATATTTCTACTTTAAAGACCTGGGTCTCCCTAGGGGCAAAATAAAAGAACTTTTGGATATGGTGGTAAAAGCAGCATTATCCGCATCCTATTGCATTTGGTTGCGCAGGGGAGTGGAGTATCAGTCGGAGGTTGGTGGGTGAGTGGTGAGCGTGACTTAAAGGGGCCCTTTAATCCCACATACATGGTCGTAAACCCATGTGGCTCGCCTGTTCTGGCTGGTACTCTGGTCGCCTGTGCTCGTGGGCCTCGATTCACGAATCTAGTGAAACCACGATTGCTTTTGTCTTTGGTATCTTATCGTCTAAAATGCTCCTTTCTTATTCTATCACACATCGTTTTACATCACATTCATCATAGTGATCTCATTTCAACCTCGTTAATTATATTTTCATGCGTATCTATTGGACTCTTATGTTTACTAGTGAGACATGCAAATGGCAGAAGACGCATAAAAGTAGAGAAGCAATTAAAATAAAATAATAAATATATTCAATGAAATGACACATATATAAAAATTATAAATACTTTCTTGCACCCTGCGAAAGTGGCGAGTTTATTTCCACAAGGCAATTTCTTCCAACTAAACAGTGTTTCCAGCCCAGAGTCGAGTCGAGAAATTAATATAAATCAATTTTTCCTCTGCTGGGTATTGAACCCAGGACGTACGCGCATAAACCAAACGGTTAACCAACTGAGCCACGGCGTTCGTGTGCCATGATAGATTAAAAAATGTGGCGGTCGATTCTCTCTGCCTACCCCGTGAGGAATTTGGCGTGATGTTTGTACGATTTGTATTATTTATTATATATTTTTTGACCAGCGATCGCATAATTCTTGATAAATCTCTGATTAAGATAATGTACCTACATGAATAAAACATGTTTTCCTTATTTGCATATACGCAATGTCAAAAGTAACTGATGTTTATGCCGGGTTTATATTTTTATGCATACTAAAAAAAATCATCTATAAAGATCCGGGTTCATCTATAATTATGGCCTCCGGAGTATGTCTAATGTCTATTAATACGGGCGAAATAAAAAATATATCAAAGTATTTACGAATAATAAATAAAACCTGTTTGAAGGCGAGATGAATTAAATTGGGATTCGTTAGCCTTATTTGCACTTTGAAAATCGCAGCGACAAGTGTGAACACAACTCATAAGGTTTTTGATTACATGAAAATTCTTCGAAACACAATTGTTCGAATGCGCAATTGTACGAATAACAATTTTTCGAAAATCAGTTATCAGAATGACAATTGTCCGAAAGCAAATTATTCGAACTAACATTTGTTGGAAAACCAATTGACCGAATTTAATATATTTTTGTGTCATTATGTTGCCTCGTTTGACATATTTGTTGCCAGTAAAATATATTCGATGAAGACTATTATTACTTGTTGTATTATTGTTGGGTACGTATGTTTGCATATTTTTAATAACTGATGTTTGACAGCGGGGGATAGCCTAGTTTGTACACCAGTTTTTGATTTTGACACATCATGTACAGACAGTTTATCTAGTATTCACACCAATTTAGTTATTTTATTTTAATATTATAGTTACTTTTTTTATATATAATGCAACTGGCTCACGCCAGTCGCAATTATATCTACAAACAAACCTAACCAACCTATTTTTACCAATGTTTTATAGGTTTAGGTTTAAAAAATCGGTGTACATCCTAGGATATCTGACAGCGCGGTGCGTCGCCATGTTGTTTATTCCATAGATTTTTATTATACATATTATACTACCTATGTAGATGTAGTACTCCGTGCAAAAAGTGAGTCATGGAATATCGCGCGATTGACGTTTTGGTTATTAACATATTTCAGTTTTCCTTACATTTCAACACATCCTAAATAACTTTTCTCTAAATCTAAATTAACAAAGTGTTTTTTACGACAAATAAATCCGAATACAATTACGTTAAAACTAAAACGTCAAAAATCTCCCGGAAAAATGCCTCACTTCGATTCATACAAAATTTGCTAACTACGACATCTAGTATATTATAATAAAAATCTATGGGTTATTCCTCTCACAATACTACCAACATGACGTCATAAAAATTCGAACAATTGTAAATTCTGATAATTGTGTGTTCGGAAAATTGTTTTTCGAAAAAATGTGATTCGAATAATTGCCATTCGTAAAATTGATTTTCGTAAAATTGAGCATTCGAATAATTGTTTTTCGAATAATTTTCTTGTCACCAAAGTTTTTGGGGTTAACGACGATTTTAAAAAAAATGTAAAAAAATGAACGATGAACGTCTGACAAAGCAAGTATACGAGACAAATATGTATACAACTCATATTACGATCTTTGTAGTTGACTACGATGATAAAAAAATGAACGATGAATGTCTGACAAAGCAAGTACCTACCTATACGAGACAAATATGTATACAACTCATATTACGATCTTTGTAGTTGACTACGATGATAAAAAAATGAACGATGAATGTCTGACAAAGCAAGTACCTACCTATACGAGACAAATATGTATACAACTCATATTACGATCTTTGTAGTTGACTACGATGATAAAAAAATGAACGATGAATGTCTGACAAAGCAAGTACCTATACGAGACAAATATGTATACAACTCATATTACGATCTTTCTAGTTAACTACGATGATAAAAAAATGAACGAGGAATGTCTGACAAAGCAAGTATACGAGACAAATGACAACTTATATGGTCTATGGAGTTACCTACGATAGTAAAAAAGATGGGTCGGTGGCAGAGCGGTTAGCGCGCTGGGTTAGTAATCCAGTAGTCGCGAGCTCGAATCCCGCCTCGACCGATTTCGTTCACCTAAGCACAAGCATTTATTTGCTTATTTTAGGGAACGTAGGAAGATGTATATTTACTTGTTTAAGAAGGACATATTCATTTAAAAAAAAATGAACGATGAATTTCTGACGAAGCAGATATACGAGACAAATGTGTACACAACTCATATTATGGTCTGTAGATTTACCTATAATAGTAAAAAAAATCGTAGACTGTTCTGAGAATCCTATCAAAATGCTGCAATTTTCCCTCTAGATCCTTCGTTATTATCAGGGTTTCAGAGACAATATGTCAGGACCGGCTTTGTCAGAGTTTTATAGAATGAAAAGGAAGGTATCTAGTGCTATATCTGGTGCTTAAACGGAACTCAAGGATTGTTTCTACATCAAATATACGGAATAATATACCTAATACTTAACGGTAAAAATGTATATTATGCGCATATGAAATGAGGTAGAAAAGTTAGTGACATTGAGCCATGGTCTCGATATGGTCGACTTGGACCGTGTGTTATGAAATAATACGATTTACAAAGAATTTTGGTATAATGTTTCGATGCCGGTATAACGACATTATGATATATTCGCTTAGTGTCGACTTTTTATTGAAATATTTCACAATTTGTGACAACTATCTGGCTTTGACCCTGCAGTTTCCTATATGTATGAAGTATCACAAAAGTTAGGTCCTATCCAGTTTTGCATCGCTATTCTCTCAAACAAAACGGATAATTTGATCTGTCTCACCATACGCTTCAAATTTTCGTTCTTTCTTCTTTTGGGGTTTTCCAGTCATCCTTATTTCTCTGGTTTTTCATTATTAGACCAAGGTATAGTAATCTTTGGGAGTCTATTTCTTCCCTCTTATTCTCTACAATGCCTTCATTATCTCTTCCATCTTCAACATCTTGAATATTACTTACACTATCAATATTCCTCTCTCCCCTCTCCTTCTCCCTATTCTTGACTACGCAGACATCAAAATGTCTGCATACGATTCGTATTTAACCTCCGTAAGTATGATCATATGTATGTCGCATCTTCGCCAACAACTTAAATGGCTTCCCATCCATCTGCGCCGAGATCAGCACACCCTCTGCCTCCTGTTTAATGTATTAAACAATCCGAATGCCCCCGCATATCTGAAAGAAAGATTTCAACCGTTGGCCTCTCATGGACTCCCACTTCGGTCTAGAGAAGAAAGAACGCTTGCCATCCCACCTCACGTTACAGAATACTATTCATCTTCCTTCACCACTATTCATGCTGCCCGGCTATGGAACAATTTAGCATTTGATATTAGAACTGCCACATCACTTCCAAATTTCAAATATCGTCTTAAATGCTCACTCTTCCTCTCAATTCCATAACGAACATATATCCCATTTTCACTTTCCATCCCTTTTGTTCGCTCCTCATCCTCTCTCTTCCCTCTCTGATTTTCCTCTCCTTTCTGAATTTGTGTAATTTCTCTATGAAACTATGTATGTACTTTTGATCTCAGATGGTTGACTGGAAGAAATTGCCTCAAAGCAATAAGTCCGCCATTTGTACTATGTACTATTTGTACAGCTGTACTATTTGTAGTATGTATGTATGTACAAAAAAATGTTGTATAAATAAATTAATATTTACATACCTAAAATATTATTTCCATTGAGTATATTGGAGACATGCAGTTGCATGTTTCCGATCCTATCAATCTCAACGTGGACATCCAAAGAATATGAACCATCGGCTTCTGGTTCGTCTCCTCTAGTGATGGTAGTTGTCTGGGCATAGTCATATAACGTCATGTTCCATACTCCTTTTCTGCAAACAAATGTTTGTTATAAGTTAGTTTGAATAAGTAACAATACTGATAAATTTTGCCTCTAGAAATAGCACCAAGATTGATAATACAAATTATAATAAAAAAAAACAACTATCCAAGTTTGTAACTGTTTCAGAATATTCAAGTGCCGTCTTTGTTTGAATGTTTATTAAAAATGTGCTACTACTAATACTTAAAGATACCTTTGTACGTGTGGAGATAGACAGATTATAGTGGGTCAAATTGGCTACAAAGAAAAATAAAACAGACATTTCAATTTCAAATATTGAATGATCTGTTATAATATTTACTTCATTTTATTTTATTGCAATTATTTTTTGTATCTTTTTACTGTATGATGTCGAATATTTTTGAATTATTGTATTATGAACAAAAAAGTGCACACGTTGTAATAACCGATACGAAATCATTTTTAGGATTGGTTTATCAGCGTTCATTCAATTTCATCAATCAGCCATTATTGCTAACTTTTTTTTCTCACGAAAATTTTTGTTTAAGTATGATTTTGATATAAAAATTATTGCGATCGGCCAGGGACAGTACTTGCAAACAATTACCAAAGGTTTATTTAAGAGAATTGTGTGTGAATATTTAATTTTGAATATCGAATTGAACAAATCATTTAATACTTTTGTTTAAGTGTAACTGAGCTTTCAAAGTGCAATAAAGTAGAGCTCGCCAAGCGAAAGAATGGTGGTGATTTCACCGGTGCACAGAGCAATTTCATCAACTAATAAATTCAGTTGACGTTCGACATTGTGAAGCGCATTGCTTGGGGTTACTTTTGCCCTGAACTACACATTTGCAACGTTGCTTTATAAAACTTTCACATGATTATCACCAGCACTCTTCACTTGTAGAACTCTCACCCCATTTTTTCATACTAGAGCTTGGATGTCGGATTACCAATGTCGGATGAGCTGTCAAAATTGACATTTATCGCGATAATTCAAACATAAAAAATAACACATTGTGTTCAAAATCATAAAAGTAGAAAAAAATATGTTTTGATTGACAAATACGAATAAAAAATAAAATTATTCCTTACCTCAAATGGCAAAGGTGCTGAAAATTTTGCCTGCAACCAATTTCTATTCAATTTATAAAGCGACTCGCTCATGCGAGTCGCTATTATTATTAAACACCAACTAAACCTAATACAATGGGAGTCGCTATTATCATTAAAAACTAACTAAACCTAACCGAATATTATACGGGATGTAATAAAATACGACAACGAAATAATAGTATGATGTGTACGTAAATCTCCATTCCATAATGAAAATGGCAACTCGCGTGAGCGAGTTGCTTTATAAATTGAATGGAAATTGGTTGCGGGAATAATTTTATCAACACCTTTGCCGTTTGAGGTTAGAAAAAAGATTATTATGTATTCACATTTGGTCACATTTTTGAAATAAATTAGTTTTCTCAACATATTATTTAAGCAATTGTATGATACTTACTATTTTTAATACGACTAATATTTGTGTTGAAAATTTTCGCATTTAATATCAACTTTGACAGCTCTAAATGCGTTTTCCAAGCTCTAGTTTTCTTCATCGGCTTTTCTTAGTGTATTACCATTTGTAAATTAGACACTTTATTTATGTTTTTCGCATTAAAAACTAGGTAAAAAAAACAGATACATAATATTTATTTTTATGCAGTGTTCTGTGTGAGGTAAACTTTGGTTATATTTTTTTTATATGGTATACCTACTTAAAATTCCACCAAAAAATAATCACGTTATCACGAGATCATTCTATTGCAAAAAATATTTAATAACGTAATTGTAAATTATTATGGGTAGGTACTTATAGGCCAAAAAAATATTGCTTCAAGGATAGATCGATTTATCCGTCGATTATTGATCGATTGAGTCGTCGATAGCAAGTGAAATTAATAAATATGATCGATCAGTATGATTCATATACTTACTAATATATTAGCTGCAAGATAAAATTACTCAATGTTTTTACATTACTAAGAACTAACGTCAGACCGACGTTCGGCTTCGGCCACCTTCGGCCAAAAATAGCACCTTTGGCTTTATGTTAAAAAATGTTAATTAGTAGTCGATCATAATCTAATATTAATCTACATAAATATTTTGGGACGAGAAATATAAAAAATAGTTCTAAATTGTAAAAAAAAACACTTATAAATTGAAACACAGTTATATTCCACAATGAGTATTTTTATTTGCCTAAGCGCTTTCGCCAGTCACAGCTGGCATCCTCAGAGGCACACTATATAATCAATATTATATACTCACCAGTAGCGGATTATTATTATTTTTTTTTTTTTCAGTTGCGGAATTGCTTATAGAAGCCGAAAATCTTGGCTTGCCTATGAAAGAAATTCAAGACCTAATAATATTTTGATTGCAATCATACCACAAAATAAAAATTGAACCGTTTGTAGATACGATACGTTACAGAACCATATTATACAATTATTACTGTCGACATTTCTCAAGGCACGCCCCTGATACTCACTATATATTCGCTTAGGCAAATAAAAATACTCATTGTGGAATCTAACTCTGTTTCTTTTTATAAGTGTTTTTCTACAATTTATAATTATGAACTTCCACTGTGTCAAAGAAAAAACCTTCAAGTTATTAAAAAATAATTCGTTAAAAATTATAAATATTTACAAATATTTTATTTATCGGGTCCAAAAATATTTATTTATTTTATTAACAATACAAAGATGAAGTTACAAATTCAATTACATACCAGAGCTAGAAGTTAAGTATACGTGTACATATATTATACGTATTTAGATGGGTCGGTGGTAGCGGTTAGCGCGCTGGGCTAGTAATCCAGTGGTCGCGAGTTCGAATCCTGCCTCGACCGATTTCGTTCACCTAAGCACAAGCATTAATTTGCTTATTTTAGGGAACGTAGGAAGATGTATATGTACTTGTTTAACAAGGACATATTCCCTTTTTTTTTAAATAAATGTGTTTGTAAGTTTTTAAAGAAATTAAACACTTGTTTTTCTTTCTGCATTTATTTTTACTCTCCAGAACGACCGTTTCGCCTGGTGAAGGCCTTTTCAACAGTTGACCAGCCTTCACCAGGCGAAAGACCAGTTGAAAAGGCCTTACCAGGCGAAACGGTCGTTCTGGAGAGTAAAAATAAATGTAGAAATAAAAACAAGAGTTTAATTTATTTAAAAATGGAATTCTACATAGTAAACGCTGTCAGTGTAAAAAAAAATTAAAAGTGTTTGTAAGTTATTCATAAGTTTGTAATTTCTAGGGTACGATGAACACCTCACTAGGAAGTCCTGTCCGAGCTATTCATTTGAACAGTTTTGTGACATAAATATTACATTATGTGTGTAGTTCTTGAATTAAATTTATATTGAGTATAACAATTAATAATTTAATGTATAATTAAATTATCATCCTATCTTTCAATCCGGAAGCGACTATACAATTTTAGAAAATTTCATTGAAATCGGTTGGACGGTTTCGCGTGTACGAACATCGTGTCACGAGATTTTTATATATCATGGTCTTTTCGGTTTCGGCCGACGCGACGGTTACGGTTAGGGACGAACATTCAGGTTCGGCCAACATCTGACATTCAGTCAGATACTACTGACAAAAACCAATGGCTTAACAACGTTCATATTATTAATTATGTTTATCTATTTCCAATTTATATCTAATAAATGTCAATTAAGTGTTTACAAATTGTGCAAAAAGCGGCGTGTGCCAAGAAAAGGCTTGAGCAAGATAATAATTAATTATTTTTATTGACATTAATATACATGTAATGAAAATGGGTATTCGAAAATACAACAGGCAAAATAGTGAGGCGAGACTTGTGTTTGGGATACACTCATGTGTCGTTTTTCTTTTTTACAAGGTAAAGCGCACCCGCACACCTGTCGCTGGTGACTACATTGTGGGTATTGCTGCGATGGTGTGAATAAAAAAAATATATATGTTAAAAAACCAGTATAATCTTGATCGGTTAACTATAACCTAAGAAGGCTGTATACAGCATTCTATATCAAATTTTGTCAGTTTATGCAGGAACTCTCTACTAAGCTTGGGATTTCCCTGCGTTACATATATAGACAAAATATAGATGGGTCAGTGGCAGAGCAGTTAGCGCGCTAGGCTAGTAATCCAGTGGTCGCGAGTTCGAATCCTGCCTCGACCGATTTCGTTCACCTAAGCACAAGCATTTATTTGCTTATTTTAGGGAACGTAGGAAGATGTATATGCACTTGTTTAACAAGGACATATTTATTAAAAAAATAGTGGGCCAATTGTGTACTCCGTTAACACATACAAGTTTTGCACAGCACTACACTTACAATGGGGTGGTGTGGTTCAACCAACTTGAAACAGATTTGAGACTGGCAATTGAATATAATGAATTCAAAAGAAAAATAAAAAATAAATTAAATTTGACTGATATGTAAATTATATTAACTTCCTTTTGTATAGATAATAATTATGTATGTATATATAATATTTTGTGTCTTTTGTATTAAATTGTCTCCTTTACACAAGAATGCTTGCACTCTGGTAAAGGGAAATATGTTTTTTTCTTCTATATGGTTTGATTGTTTTGTATTTTATATATGTATTGTTAATTTAATTAAAATAAAAAAAAAAGTTTTATGTTTTTATGTGTCTAACATACATATGATGTAGGTAGGTAATTGTGTTCTCTGTACACAGCAAACTAAAAGTTCGATCGATTTAACATTATACACACTGTATTGTATGTTTAAAATACACTCTGTCTGGTTGGAAGAAATTGCCGTTTTGTTACGAGTCCGCCAGTGCACCTACAAATTACCTGATATATAAGGATAAATTAAATTATAGCGCACAAACTGATAAGTTTACCATACACATCCGTTAATTCTTTCATCTTGAAAAGCTGTCAAAATGCTTTTCATTTGTAGCATCATGGCAAATTCAACAACGTGAGGTAACCAGCGACAGGTGACAGAAAGCACGAAATATGCCTGTATCCCCACACACCAGTTCAGGCTCACCTAAAAAAAGGTACTACATTCATAATGGATGATGAAGCTTATTTATTTTGCCTGTTGTATGTGTTTTCGATTTCCCGGCTCCTACTGGACATCAAAAAACGACGATAATAGAAAAGAGTTGAAGCACCATTCTAAGCCGGTTCCTCACAGAAATTACTCTTACGTTATGAATAATTGAGTTTTTTATTTAAATGATGTATGCAAAATAAATGTTCATCAATAAAATGCAGTCAGGGATCTTCTACCATCGAAGAAGAAATATATAAACATACCATATGTAATGGGGAAGTGGGGAGTTATGTGTTTGTCACAACTCACTCGTATACTCACATATTATGATATTTTATGACGTATAGAAGTACCTACCTTAAAAGTGTTGTTCCCAACGCATTAGCCTTCAGATCATAATTTCCATTTAGTGCCTTTTCTGGGAAGTACTGAGAGTAAATAATTTTATTGTTTTCCCAGTCTGTTCTGAAATATAAATAATAAATTTATTTATTTATTTATTTTATTTATAAAATTGTAAAATTTTAACATAATAATGAAACATCTCATTTTCTTATTTTACTATACTATTCCGGCGTCCTGGGTTCAATTCCCAGAAGAGAAGAAATTTAAGAAAAATCTTACATGATTTTTTTTATTTATTTATTTAAGATATGTTACACGATTAACATACAATGTACATAAACATAATATCAATTATAATATATCAACCGTGCACACAAATATCCCACAAGGCACAGCCTGTCTGTGGGTATACCAATTAAAAATAGACAAAATTATTTTGTTAATAACATTAGTTATTTATAAAAAATAAAATAGAGCAAAGTGCTAAGGCAGAAAACAAGTGTAAAATATATAAAGAATACAACTTAGACATACATACACATATTTATATACAAAACATCAATAAGTATACATGAATCAGCAGACTGACAGATTCTGATTTGTTATTTAGTCTACAAACTCGCGCAGTCTTAAATGTACCTATAGATCTGGGTAAGTGAATAAATTATTTATTAATTATATAAGTGAATTAAATCATTATTTAATTATTGAATTGGATAAGTAAATTATTCCCATTTGAAGCTAGATTATTATAATGATTAATTTTTTACGGAATGGAACACCCGATAAAGATATTGAAAGAAGAGTTATGGCAGGGAATAGAATAAACGGAGCACTTAGACCAGTAATGTCCGACCCAAGCATCTCAAAGGAAGCCAAAATTGCAGTACACAATGCAATTGTGGTGCCTACTTTGACGTATGCTAGTGAAACATGGACCTGGCAAAGAACACATGAAAGTAGAATAAATGCTGTAGAAATGAGATCACTAAGAAGAGTATGTAATAGAACGATATATGATAGAATAAAAAATGAGGACATAAGGAGGGAATGCAAGTAAAGAAGGATATTATATGTAAAATGAAAGTGAATGCTTTAAGGTGGTTTGGACATATAGAAAGAATGAACGATGAACGACTGACCAAAAAAATATACATGGGTGCAAGAGATGGAGTGAACAGCAGAGGTCGCCCCAGAAAGGGATGGCATGACCATGTGAATGATATTTTGAAAGAAGGAATCATAAAAAGTTTGAACAATCGATGAGCATGTATGAGACGATGCATGGATGTAAAGGAAGCCAGAAATGTGTGCAAAAATAGAGAAGTATGGCGCTCGATTCTCTCTGCTTACCCCGTAAGGGACATGGCGTGATGGTATGTATGTATGTATGTATATTAATTTTTTAGTACATGTACATTATTGTACATTCCCTAAACACAGCAGTAATGCTTGTTCTATAGGTGAACGAAATCGGTCGTGGCAGGATTACACTACCCTCCTCCACGCACAAAAATTTCAAGCGTCAGGTAACATTTTGGCTTATGAATAAGGGCAGACAGGTATCGGAAACAGCACTAACACACATTTTTAGTTACATTTGCACACATATATGTATATTGAACATCTAAATTATCTTACAAATCCAGTATAAATAATTTTTCTTAATTATGTAATCTTAATAATACACCCTCAATATTTTACATTTGTCTGAATGCTTAAGAGTACCTACAACCTCAGAACAGGCGTTCAGCCTAATGAGATAATAATTTTTACTATGCATACCATTATGAAATGTACTGTGCTGAAAAATGTAAATACATAAATAAATAAATAATAAATAATATTAGATTACAATCTTTACTAACTATTTTTGACATTTCAAATATATTAATGCATTTGTTTGATTATAACATTTCAGCGAAGAATTGAAAAACATGTCAGGCAACTTTGATATGCTAAAATGTAAAAATGCATTATCAAACGGATAAAACAAACACAGTGTTGATAGCCTTCAAAATACCAAAAATGCATACCAGTGTGATGCAATAAAATTATAGAATATGTCAATAAACAATATTGAAATCAATTAACTATGTAAGTAATATTGTGTCAAGGTCTATTTCATTTTTGGTATCGTCGAATCAAAACCATTTGATAAACAAATCTTTATAGACCAGTTTGTTTATGAAATGGTGTCATAAATATTATTAAAATATAATAAAAATAACCATACTCGTTATCCACGCTAAATATATTTATTTTTGTTCTTACTCTATTGTATTTTTGGGTTTTTTCTATATGTTTTTTTATGTTTTTATTCTGGTGTTGTGTTGGATCTCTCATAACATTTTTATATTGTTAAAGCAAATTCAATTTTTTTTCATTGTTGGTTAGTTTAAGTTAACATTTATATTGTATGATACAGAAATCCACTGATAACCATATGTGGTTAGTGGGATCTTGTATAAATTGAATAATGTTGAAAATAAATAAATAAATTAATTAAAAAAAAATAAAGAAAAAGTATGTGATTTTTCAATGATTTCAGAGGAGGTGACAATCATTAAAAATGTTTTGAATGTTTCCTCCGATAATGATGGCTTATCCATCAAAGAACTCAGACATTTTAATAAACTCATTACGTGGATTAAAATTACATTTCATTGAATTATAATCATTTCTTTGTGTCAAAAATATGTTACACTATTCTTCCGTGACCACGAGTCTAGAGGAGCTTCTAGAGCTACTCTTCGTGCCATGCATTCTTTGTCATTCTTACTAGCGTTCTGCGAAGGAGCCGTTTTCAGACCCCACATGCGGAGCGGGTGGAGGTGGACGTAGCTATCAAAAATATGTTATATAAAATATTGATTACGTAAAAAATACAGTTTTTTTTTATTATTTCTTTAATGGAGCATATAAACCTAAACACCCCATTTTCGAATCGAATTCCTCAAATATGTTAAACAGTGTGTTTCTAGTTAAAATATTATAAGTGTTTTCAACATTTCTCTCATGAATGTTCGTCACAATTTTAAAATTCAGCATAAATTCTCCTAAAATAATTATAAAAAATATCCATTATAACAACATTTTAAAAATTACTCCATAACTGTGTGTCGTAGAGAAATAATGTTTTATATGCTTAAAGAGTGCTTAAAATCGAAGTGAAGTCAGGTTTGTTCTAAAAATGCAAAAATTCAACAAATTTTGAGTTTCCTATCATATAAATCACGTATAAACCTTATTTAACGCACGCGATA
Organism: Molanna angustata; assembly: GCA_963576475.1. Lineage (NCBI taxonomy): Eukaryota > Metazoa > Arthropoda > Insecta > Trichoptera > Molannidae > Molanna > Molanna angustata. The sequence continues at coordinate 13,351,161 of OY754986.1, read as the reverse complement.
GTTACCCTTAGTAACACGTAATATCATAGTGAATTTGGTGGTTTTAATATATTATGTTTTCAGTCACTAGATTAAACGTTATATGTCCTCTTAAAATTATAAAGTATCATAAATCAAATTAATCCAAAGCATAGATTTATCGATTAACACATCTCTGGTCAGACTCTTTCTGTAAGTTTTTAACCGACTTCCAAAAACAGAGAGGTTATCAATTCGACGTGAAGATTTAAAAAAAAATATATACATATGTTCAGCGATTTATTTTTACTGCGCTGTCCGCTTTCGATGATTCTTTTTTCATTAGAAAAGGGATATCTTCCGATTGGTCTCATTTCAATGTGGTCAAGATCTGATGATGGGATCCATGAGAAAATAATCAAACTCTTCAATTTTCACTTCAGGGATAGTAATTGTTGTTAAGCTATGCACGAGATGGTTTGTTCGCTTGGGAAAACTAAATGAAGAACGCCCTACGAAGAAAATATACAAAGCTTATAGGAACGGAATAAGAGGTCGTGTTCGTCCAAGAAAAAGATGACACGACCATGTGAAAGACAGAGGGTTATGTAAGAACATTGAACAATAGACGAACATGTAAGAGATGATAATGGAATGTCGATGAGGCGATAGATGCGTGTCAATATATAAAAATGTGGCGTACGGTCGTTATTGCCACCCCTTTAGGAACACAGCGTGATGGTATGTTTGTATGTTGATGCGAGAATAAGAGTATTCGTGATGTTGGGTGATAGTAATGCATATTTCAAAACGAAATATTTGTAAGGATATATACAGAATACAATATTGCTTTTGAACAAGGACTAACATCAGATGCGAGGTGCACTGCAACAGGACAGAGCCCAACACCAAACCTTGCACTGCCTTTACAATTGTGAGACTGTCCAACCCAGGCTGAAATCCCGGAAAGGTTCCCAAAGGCATATTGAGGCACTAAAAACATCTCAAGAGGAAGCCAGGCTCACCCCGTGGCGAGAAAATTCACCCGAAGATTTTATCGAACCCTATGAGTGCCTCCCGCCGGGCCAAAAACTGGATTGGCGCATCACGAAGTGTGGAAGGATTGAGAACGGACGTCGGCAGATCTAAAGATAACCTAAAAACATGGGGGATTCTAACAGATGATGACACCTCTCGTGTGAGTGCGGCGTGCCGCAGACCACAGACCACCTGTGATACTGCCCTGCTACCTGCTCATATAAAGACCTGATACGCCGTAGAGGTGCAGCGGTCGACGTTGCCAAATATTGGTCAAAACGTGTTTAATTGCTGCTGACACGAGAAAAGAAGAAGAACGAAGATAGCTAGCTGATCTTTGAAGCGTTTATTGAAGATCATTGGAACGAAATCAAGGGAACGAAGAGTTTTGAGTGTCAGTGCCTCTAGATAAATTTATCATAAATAGTTAGTGTATTTTATGATCATAAGCAAGTGAACAATATTGATATACAAGCACACATACTTGAAGTCTGTTACTTTAGATATGGTCCATCCTCTTTCAAAGACCTCTGTAAGCCTTAAATAGTAGTTGGCTCCTTCAACGCCTCGCTTTTGCTCCACCAGAATGGCGTAATGAGGATCGAATGAGGGTATTCCGATTTCTGGTATTCCTGAAAAAAAAAGTAATTCAGTAAACTTTGAAAATGTGATGAGTAAATGTACTCCAGGGGGGGCGAGTCTCGTTGACATCCATGTATACCTATATCATGGATATAATTATCATATGGAGTTTTATAATATCTTATGGTATTATAGAACTCCATAAGATATCCATGGTTTTGAATCCGCCGGTTGAATAGACTTGCCCCCTTGGTCCTGACTTGACCTGAAAGGTTTTGAATTCACAAGGTGTGTTCTTGGTTCTGCATACTTGGTCTAAGAGGTATTATTTATCTAGTAGGTAAGGATATTTGAAAAGTGCTTCTCAATTTTTTATCTATCAAATATTACAAAGTGACCCCATGCTCAGAAAACTTAAAATTTGAAAAAAATATTTTCAAATTGGTAAAAAGGCACACCATTTTCATAGAATGGCATTAAAGAATTATCAAGTTTTCATAATGAAATATTCAAACAAAAAAACAATTTAACACACTCATTTCATTAAAATGCTAAATATTTTTTCCATACAAAAATTGAATTCTTTATAGAATGACTTGTTAGTGAAGAGTTAAGCGTTGCCCACAACCCACTCGATTTTTAATTTAAATTTAAAATAAGATAAGCGAAGGGACTTGTTCGATTAAAATGTTTGTAGGTACTTGGGCAGTCGTTTAAAATATATTTAATGAGATTCGTGAAGTTAATCACGATTGTCGGTACAGCTCGAACAGTGTAGAATAATTGTTATATAATTCTTATATTCTATAAACCTCTTTGGTCTTATTATGTATTCTGATTCAATCAAGACGGTTCATCGAAATACGGTATATCTCACAATGTGAGATATACCGTAAATAAAAAATTTCAGAAAATATTATAAATAAAAATTTTATTTTGTTATATTTAATTGAAATTATTGACGCCTTTCGTGCAAGGCGTCAATTATTGAATTTGCCTTGTCGAGGCGTTGAAATGGCACTAATGGCACTAATTCTAAAATAAACGAAAGAAATGGCACTAATTCTAAACATATTTTTACTACAGTTTATGTAAAAACAATATATTTTGATGTAAATTTTAAAATATAACAGTCCAAGAGATAGGAACGTTTTCGATGAATCATATTTTAATATCTACTTTTTGATAAGTATTTGTGGTAAGTCTGGCACCTGGGAGCGTATTTACTTTTCCGTGTTGATTAGGAGGCAAGTACTGCCTCGAATTAGGCACTAGTTTGTTGCGCAAAAGCTCTTAAAACTTGTGTTGAATTCAAGGCACGTGTCCTCCAAATGCACACGGTTTAGCAACGCAAACTGTTCCTGCTAATACGTGTTCAATTCAAGTCAATTTATCATTGAATATGGAACATAATAATATAATATATAGCCATGAAGATCGCGCGCTATTTCATTTTCACTTTCTGTCACATTTGTATAAGAAATAAAAATTAAATTTTAACTTTATACCATTTATACTTTAGTTATTTTTACTTATTTTAAGTAATTTTATATAATTGATAATCGAATTCCACTTTAAAGAATTGACACACGGAAAATTAGTAAAAAAAAATAATTTATTAATCAAATATATAAATAGAACTAACACATTTTTTTTCTTTTAAATTTTTATTTGTTTAATATGGAGTTCTACCAAGACCTATCGAAGACAAATTAGGCTAAGCAAAATCAGCATGTTGTTAATTTTAATGGTACATACCTCCTTTAAAGTATGGCCTCAACTCATTAAGAACCTTTTTCATACAATTATCAAAATTCTTATTGTTCCTATGGCATTTTGATAAAATATTTTCTGAAAAAAAACAATATAAAAATGAACAAGTAATCTTAGGTTTCACAATTAAAAGACCAAAAAAAGTACAATAAACAATTTAAAACGAGCATAGCATGAACGATACATAACATTATTTGGGGTCTGCAAGTTAAACATATGACTCCAGGGACCGGTTTCGATTTCTAGTTGGGACACATAACTTAAAAGTATGACAGCAATAAGGCAACAATATTCATGACAAAAGATATTCTAACTTAACATATTTGTTAAGGTTTGCGTGTCATGATAATCCAGTAACAAAATATTTAGAAGAAATACATTGTTGATATTTTACAACTGTCATATTTTACAATTATACCAATATTTGTAGAATCTATAGAATTTATTTCATTACATTGCAAATGGAATTTTGAAAGTTGGAGACGTTAGAAGTAAGGATAACTGAAGAGCGCGTATGAGACGATGCATGGACGTGAATAAGCGAGAAATGTGTATCAAGAGAGAGAGAGGAGTATGGTGCTCGGTTCTCTTTACCTACCATAAATAGGGATATGGCGTGATGGTGTGATCATGGCGATTGGACTTTTATAATTGTAATCATCAATACATGTTTATATTACTTAAAATGTACACTTTTACTGACACCACCATAGTAGGCATGAATGCGTAAAACAACCAAGAGCTCCAATTTTTTTCTTTGTATTTCCGGTAACCACGTGACAACACCGTATAATTATACATATTAATACTTCCTTGCACCTTGAGCGAGTAACGAGTTTGTTGTCAAACTGCAATTTCTTGCAACTAACCGCTGTTTCCAGCTTCGAGAAGCAATAGTTCGGTGTAATTTTTTTAATAAATTTCTCTACTGCTAGATCGAAACCAGCAGGCTAAGTCTGTAAGTAGATCTTGACCGATAAATGTCGAGATTAACTGTCAAAATATCGACTAGTCGATATTTTGACAGTTTTGGTAGTCACTAAGCAGATAACGCGTCGAATCGTTCTCGCCCACTTATTTGACGGCGAGATTGGGTCGACATCGAGTCGAGAGACAAGACCCAACGCCGCCATGTTGAATTAAATGTCATTTTTTACGCGAACAATGCCGAATTTCATATTTATTTTGAGAATAATTATATAAACGGGTTAAACAACGCCGTTTAAGAGATTCTTCAAACCCTTTAAATATTCCGTGTAATTCATTTATTGCTAATTACCGCGTAACAAAAGTTTTATATGGTTATATATTTATTGGAAATATGCGTCCCTAAATGTATACTTCCGTAGGTATAGATTTGATATAATTTTTGATTTTGAGAAAGTATTCTTGCAAGCGATATTATCACATATGTATTTTAACACTTTACAAAAGAAAATTCGGCATAGTTTTTAGTAAAAAAAAAAACAATACGCTGCTGTCATCACACTTAAACATTCATTAAACACAACTCTCAAAACATTCATTAAACACAAAAGTAACTTAATTCAATCGTATTATAACTTGCTTTCGTGCTTTAAAATATGACGATATTTATTTAACAAATCTAAGTAAACAAATTTGACATTTATTCAAATCATGGGGAAAATATTGTGTATTGCCATTGATGATAATTCAAAAATGTACCGCAAGCCAGCCTAACGGCTACAAATACTAATAAGTGCATTTACGAACTCGACAGCGCTTAGTGACTACGAATTGTCGTCACGGGCGTAAACATGGCGAGAAGAGCGGCGATACGTTGTCGGATCTCGACTTTTTTACTGACTTGGCCTGCAGGACGTCAACATGCAAGTCACATGCTTTACGATTTACGACTATGTCAATAGGCAACATAATATATGAAAATAAATAACGATATTTATTACTTACGTATATCATTCCACTGTCCATTTACAACTGCAATTGATGAAATGCATAAAAATATACTTCCGAATATCACTGAATTACTTTTTAAACACATTTTATTATTTTTAAAGTTTTATTATTGTTCAAAATATTTACCAAATAACTATATGTTTTTTTTTATTTATTTATTACAATATTACATTATATTCATCATTATTCCTGAAATATATAATATAGGTACATGTGATAAATTTTAGTATTTTATTTTGATACTCTATAAATTATATTTGATTAAAAAATTCTAACTATTAGGTGGCTACCTACTACGAAGATATTTTCTCAGTAAAGTTTAAGCAGTTTCATGAATCATAATTTGCTTTATTTTAAAGCACGAATGAGTTATTTTATTTAATAAACCCTACATCGGTTCTATAATATATCAATAAAATAAAAAATAAATAATATGAATAAAAAATAGGGATACGGTATGGAGAACATCTGTATCTTATCGTATAAATCAAAATAATATGATGTATGAGCATTGCCTTTATGCAATGATGCAATACGTTGCATAGTTAGGTTAGCAAAATGAAGCAATTTTATGACTTGAACCCCATTATGTAAGTTCATTTTATATGTTTTCTGTGAAACACAGTAGTTAATAAATACATATTGACGAAAGAAATAATAATAATAATTAATGTTTAGGAAGACATAAACCAATATATGGAATGATCGTGGCACCATTAAAGAAAAATTAAGACTAAATTTTCTTCAACTTTCTTGGACCTGTCGATACACATCTGTCGCTGATAATCCCACCTTGTGGGATATACCGTGATGGTATGAATGATTATTTTATTCAACATGAATGTCTCTCTAATGAAGTAACTTTGACTGGATCATAGTCAATGACATTTTTTATTATAAATCAAATTATATTAAAAATTAAAGTTGGGCATCGCCCACATATTTTTCTTTAATATATTTTTACATTTGATTTGGAATTGTAGACTAGTTTCTGGGTTAAATGACCTTGAAATAAACTATCTCTTTTATATATAACTGACCTTGTAAATTTAACTTTGGTTACTCAACCTTAGCTGAAGACCATATTATTTAATGTAATATTAACAAACACAATGTACTTAAATGATTTCCATAAAAACATTACGAATTTAATTAGCAATTAATGCTATAATTTTAATGTCATAATGGCATGAAAACAATATTGGTGAGTTGTTTGTCTTGTGTGCAAGCGTCCTGGGTTAGATTCCCAACAGCATAAGATGTTTATTTTTTTTCAAATCTTTGCAATACTAAGTACCTACCTACATTGAAATGTTAATTTATTAATGTTTTTGTGCATGGTAGCTACACTGGCGGGCTTATTGACATTACGCAATTTCTTCCAACCTACCAGATTACATAGCGGGATAACATAGAAAATCAAATGTATTGATGGTGTAATATGGTATTCGAGTGAAGCTAAAAACGCAAGATGCAATAGCAGAATTAACCAGAAATGTAGGTATATGCAGTCAAAGGAAAAAAAACATATAATATGTGAACATAATACAAATGTGACAGTGACAGACGAAATCCGAGCGAAAGGAAATAGCGCGCGAACTTCATGGCTATATATGTTCTATATTCAATAATTAACTGCCTTGAATTCAATACGAGTTTTTAAGTGCTTTAGCGCAACAAACTAGTGCCTAATTCGAGGCAGTACTTGCCTCCTAAAAAAACACGGAAAGGTAAATACGCCCCATGGAGACATAATTATGGGAAACGACAAGGCGAAGTGACAGGGTTTGAACCAGCCGGACACGTAAAGTAAGTATACATTTATGTCGAGAGCATTTTTTTTATTTACGAAAAGAAAAGAAAGAAGATGTGTTGGCTGAAAGCAAACATCCTGACTGCAAAACACCGATAAATAGGCGGGGGTGATACGAGTGGAGAATATTATGTTCTGAGCAGCGCTGAACAGGGAAGGCTCCACAACGTTGATCGCCAGGGTGGGGATACGAATGATATATACGAAAAATATATAAAATGTCATTGGGTACGGGTAGGATCTGATACGGCACAATAAGAGAAAGAATATTGAAAAGTATTCACCGGAGCTTAAAAAAAACGAAGCTAAAACGCTTATAAATGCATTTGTTGTGTCAATTATCATTACAGTAATACATTACTGTAATGCTATTTATGCTAGTTTGCTCAAGTATCAGGTTGATGGAGTGCAAATAATATTCGACGAAGATGCGAGGTTGATACAATATGGAGCTGACAACAAACTGCACTGGTAGAAATGTTCAGAACGAATAGACCATTAGGTATGCCTGATGGTGTCTAATGCCCTGAATGACTTGGCCTCCACACTACACACAAGAACTGTATCGTCAAAAGAATATTCCATCAGGAAGACAGCTAACATTGAGATCATCTGGATCACAGAGTACCAACTCTTTAAAAGAACTGGACAGAGTCAATAAGGCGGCTTGCTATGATCGCAGTTTCAATGTGAACAAGCCATTAAGAGGACATCATATAACGCTAAACTTAGTGACTGAAAACATGCTATATTAAAACCGCCCAATGCACTAGGAAGATACGCGTTAGTAAGGGTAAATATCGCATGCGTTAAAAAAGGTTTATACGTGATTTAAATTATCGGAAACCCCAAATTTGTTGATTTTTGCATTTTAAGAACAAACCTTACTTGAAATGTAAAAAACTTTATCGGTCATTCACATTGATTTTATGCACTCTTTAAGCACATAAAAGATTTATTTCTCTACGACACATGGTTATGGAGTAATTTAAAAAAAATGCTGTAAAAAAGGATATTTTTAATAATTTATTTATGGGAATTCAGTCTGAATTTTAAAATTGTGTGACGAACATTCACTAGAGAAATGTTGAAAAGACTTATACTATTTTTTCTAGAAACACACTGTTTAACATATTTGAGGGATTTGGTTTGAAATTGAGGTGTTTAGGTTTATATCGCCCCTTAAAGTGAGATAAATTGCCCCCTAACATACGCGGAGCTTAGAGCATTGACACTTTCGGTAGACTACTTAAGACTGCTTTGTTTAGTAGAACCTACAAATAAGCTATAGCACCCTTAAAGTGTTCGTGTTTATAAATCATTATTATTATAGAAGATGAATAAATATAAAAATAAACAATAGGACACTACACTAACAAACATGACACGATAAATTTATTGAGTAACACAGTATTAAAAAATTGCAGCACAATTATTGCATATTTTTTTTTTAACAAAACAGGGAGATTTTTAATACGAAGAAAATACACTTGACACACAAAAAAATGACATTTTGTCACACACAAAATATAATTAGCAAAATCACTAAATATAAAATTTTAACACAACTTTTATTTTTTTATAAATTTTCTTAAAGTAAGTATGTAATTGATTTAAATTAGATATTGTTAGGTTTATTTGATTTGAACGACAACGAACTGTCACTGATTAAAAAATATCGAATAATACACGCACTTTATTTGAAAAAAAAGGATACCCGGAAAAAATATTTCAAAATGAAAAATAAACTTGTAGGTATTTCTTGCCCTATCGAATTGAATTACAGCGAAATTGTAACTTGTTGAAATATGTAAGTATGTAAAAAAATAATAATGTAAAATATTTTTGTACTAGATCCAGTGTTATTGGCGTTAGATCTTGCAGTGTTATTGGCGTTAATACTTATATGTGACTCAATAGTTTCGTTATGGTATGTAAGCCTCCTCTAGAACGCGCCAAATAGTGTTATGTAATATTGCAGCATGGACTGACGGGTCCGCAACTAGACGATTGCATTGACCGATAGCGCCTAGGAACAATGAATTTAATAGAGACGCCGAGAAGCGAAAATTTTCTACAGATTTGCTAAGGTTTTTTGGTATTCAGAAGAAGTATACTACCAAGTCACTAAAAAGGTTTTAAAAAGAATTTTGATTTTACAATGTAGATGATATTATGTATAAACACTACCAGCGGTACTAATAACATTTTCGTTAAAACTCGTTTTAGCCAACTAAACCTCGCACTACGTAAACCACGTATTAGGCACTAATTCGTGGTTTAGTGAGTTCTGACTAATAATGTAAAAATGTATAAGGACTAAGTAAACCATGGAATACGGAATGAATGTTGAGTGAACGCAGCCATTTAACGGGAATTTCGGATTTTTTCTTTTCTTTATGCTTTTTTTTGTTCATTCTCTATGACTTTATTAGCCGTCATCTATGACATTTATCGAGAATCGTATTTCTAATATTTCTATGTTTGTCATTGTTTGTTTACTGCATGGTTTTGATGGTTTACTGTTTACGTATCGTCACGTTTTGGTTGGGTTCCAAATAATTTAACTAATTACAACATAACTTATATATTTTAAAACAATTTCAATGAAAAATAAATATCTTCATATATTAGCCTTCTTCCAAATAAATCTACGAGATGTGTAACTCCTGTCTTTGAAAATCTGTACTTTCTTCTAAAATGAATGTTGTCGTAATCAACAAACGTATTACAATGCACCATATAAATTTTGTGGCTTCGAAAAACTGTTTCCACCTGCTCTATTTCTTGAAACGATCTTTCAAAATCGCCGATTCTATAATCAAACAGATTGTCGTCCATAATTAAAAAAAGTATTTCTTTAAAAATGACAAAATTTATACAATACGCGCGGTCTATTTGACTTTTGACAGCTCACGAATTCGCTATTCCACCACTAAACTAGGGGACCGGATGGTTTAGCGTTACCATGGTGATATAAACCATGGAATAAAATAGAAGTTTTAAAACTTGGTTATTAGTAAGATTTTTGGCCGTTAGGTTTTAGTCACTCTATTCCATGGTTCAACCTCGCTATTTTTTCGTTATTAGTACCGCCGTACTTGTTCATAATTTTTACAAAAAGTGAACGGTATATTTTCAATATACATATTTCTTTATCACTATATTATATTATAAAATCTTGTAATAATTATTATATTTACACACCTTATTTGGAGTAGAGGCAGATCTCCTGCGCGATGGTGTGACCAAATTAAGGAGATGACTGGGAACAACTTTTATTCGGCGGTGAGAGCTGCGGAGGGCAGAGAGGACTGGAGGTGACTAGTTCTGTCCATTAGCGGCTCCATAGATCACGACCCTCAGCATTGAGGAAACGAAGAAGAAGAAGAAGATTTGGAGATTACATATGTAGACTTGGTAAGGGGTTTGGCTCTATTGATACCTTTGGTGTTAAATACCGAGTATAGAGAGACTTGTAAATTTATTTATTTATGGTTTCAAATAGTCACAATTACAAAAAATACATAAATAATACAATTACCCACACAAGAACCAGCTCCCCTAACAACGTGTAATTTAGCTCAAGAAAAGATAACTGAATGCATGAAAGTAACACTTGTCACGTGACTGGCAACTGTCACTTCCAAACATGCAGTTTTCTTTTCTTGAGCTAAATAACAAGTTATCTAGGGGGGCAGAATATGTAACACAATTAATAAAAACACGTGAATGATGTCAAATAATTTCTGGTTTCACCTTTTTATCCTTCATTATTTTTTTTAACAGATTTTTAATTATCTCAATAGAGACGAAGTTGGAATATTTATTGTAGGAGAACCGGGAAATCAAGGCACCTACAGGGCTTACGACGAAGCGAAAAGAATTTCAGTATTACAATATATAGAACTTTCAAAATTGAATTGATAGGGATCTCATTAAAAGGCATAATTGGTGAACGTTGCGCAAGCGCATAAAGTGATCACGTAAACCAGCCGATGACAGGTCGTAAGCCCTGTAGGTGCCTTGATTTCCCGGTTCTCCTACAATAAATATTCCAACTTCGTCTCTATTGAGATAATTAAAAATCTGTTAAAAAATATCTTTGACTCCCGACAGGGAAAAAAATCCAATGTTTGCGCATATGCAATAATAAAAATATTCGATTCATTATTTTTGTTATTTTTTATTGTAATTATGTATATTTTTTATTTCGTGGTTCGTATTTTATAACTTTTAATTATATTTATTAATTTTATCCCAAGCACAAGTTTTTAAAATTTATTGGGACAGTGCCTATTTAAAAAAAAACTGTAATAATATAAATTTTTGTATTATATGTCTGTTAATATTATGTATACTTAACTAAATAATAAAATAATAATAATAATAACTATTTAAAATCCCATTAAGTGCGTTTAAAATGAATAAATACACGAATATAAATAAATAAAAAAGAAAACATTCGTTTATTTAAAATATTAATAATAATAATAACAGTCCGAACGATCACGCTATTTCTCTATTTGGGTTAGTCGGAGAGAACCGAACTAATGACTCCTCTCTCTTGACATACGTTTCTTGCTTTATTCACGTCCTTTCATCGTCTTTTCTGTGATTTTTACTTCTAAAATCTCCATAGTGCCAACTTTGTGCATTTCGTTCCCCTTTTATCAGTCTTACATTTTTTTATGTCAGACGATAATCACCCATTCTTATTATGTGGGTAAACTACATAGAAAGAATGGTAATTTATTTTCATCTTATTTATTTGTTTATTTAATATTGCTTCTCGGGCAACTAACAGGTACTATTTTATTTATTTATAATAATTTACAAAATAATTTTTTACAAATTATTATTAATTAAACATGCGCCCAATAACAAGTTGCCACATTCTGGAGACTTACGATATTTATCATCTCACAGATACAGACTGAAAACACAATTAAACAACTGTGTCTCCACCGGGAATCCAACCCTTTCCAGATACTTGAAATATCGAAGTATTAGATGGGGATGGATGGGAAGTTCAGATGGGCGCTGGCCTATTAATCCAGTGGTCGCGAGTTCGAATCCTGACTCGACCGATTTCGTTCACCTATAGCACAAGCATTAATGCTTAATATAGGGAATGTACGAAGATGTATATGTACTTGTTTAACAAGGACATATTCATTAAAAAAAATAGACGCTGAAGAGGTTCATTAATCATACGAATGTGTTTTACTTCAATTACATATTTTGAAAGTGAAAGTGCTCAAAGCAAGAGCACTTTCATTAACGGACTGAAAACAGCTTTATTTTTATTTCTTTATTTTATTTCATTTTATTTTTTCATTAACACAAACAACATTACATAGATAGTTTGATTACATGAATTAATTATATTATATGTATATGTCAAATACATGTTTCAAATACATTTTTGTTTGTGTGTGTAGTGTAATTTTTTTGATTCTTTGATTCGTAGATTAGCACAAAACTAAACTATCAGCGCCCTTGGAATGATCTTGAATCATCAAACGGCGCTATATTAAATTCCCTATTGTGATTATTATAATCAAAACTTTTTTGTACATGTATAAACACATTCTTTACTTGTTGGATCATTGCTATATAAAATTGTTATTTAAATAAATATATTAGGGTTTTTAATAACCTTAAAACAGCTCTGATTAATATTCACAACCAGATATATTATGTTGTCATTGTGTAGTCAACTTGAGGCTTAAACAGAAAGTAAAATACGTTCCTTTCACAAAAGGCACATCCATTCACTTTTCCCATAAAAGAATCGTCTAGTAATCTCAAGCTCTTTTGATAACCGCTAAACTTTCTGTATAATTACAAGTTAGAAATGACTCTTAAGAGGGCGCCTGCTACCATTGTACCTATTTTTCAATTTGATATTCCATCATTACTTCTAATCGAATCAATTTGAAAAAAAAACATAGATTGTTGGGTCTTAATAAAAAAAAAATTCCTTAGATTATTAATTAGGTGCTGTAGATGTATATTCTTGTAGAGAAATAATTATATACCCCAATTTTTGACATTTATCTTATATTTCTAATAAACTATAAAGCGTTGAGCAACATTTTTTTAATTGTTTTAAAATGTTTGGAAATTTGCTTTAATGCTTCAGGTTAAGTAAAGAAACCAAAAAAACATTTATTACGCAATAAGGCAGAATGGAAAATAAATGTTTTCTTAGGTTTCTTGATAATTAATGCAAATATAAAAAAAACATATTCCAGATATATTTGTGTTCTTTAATTAAACGAGTGGGTTGTGGCCAACACTAAAATCCTCACTAACAAGTCACTCAATAAAGTATTCAAATTTGTATGGGAAATTTTCAGGTAATTTTCAGGTCAAGATATTATGGAGAGGATTTATTACGAAAGAATCCTCACCATAATATCTTGGAAAGTTATATGTATGTATGAATAAAAGTTTTGTGTGCCAAAAATTGTCTATATATTCTGAAATTTTAGGCTTTGTGAATCCAGCGGATCAAAAGTTATAAAGGGGGGGGGGACAGACACACACACACACACACACAAAACTCACATAAAATGTTCTACTCCGAATTCTGAGTAAATCAATGTATGGGAACATATAAGCTGCGAAGCCTCTAAGTTGGTGTTTTTAGCATGCAAAAAGTCCACTACGCCATACAAAATGTTCCTTCATATACGCTTCTTGGATTTAAACTACCTCTTCCTTCAATAGAATTTCATTCTCTTGAACGAATCGACAGTTGAATTATTGTTGAGTGATGGTGATTTGATTATATTATGTATATTTTGTACCTATTTATTTTTTTCCGGTATTTTTTTTTCTTTTTGTTTCTGTTTCGGTTAATTTTTGTGTTGACATAATTTATTTATTTATTTATTTATTTATTAATTCATTTAAGTTATTATGTGAAAGAGAGAATCTGCCCTGCCAAAAAACTGCTTTGTAGTTTGGCGGGAAAATGTAATGTGTATATATATTAATACGTGAAGCGAAAACGTTAAGTACAATTTCCGGATTAATGGGCGCACAGAGGAGTTTGAGATTTGGCATACTTAAAGTTTATATGGAGGAGGACTGCAGAAAAATAATATTTATACAATATGCGTTATAAATAAATTAAAACAAATAAAAATATTTCTGTAACATTGTGGTATGCATGAATGAATGGATTTGAATTGGACGTCATCGGCACCAGTTCCGTTCAAGTTTGAATTTCAAAACATTATTTGTGCATTATGTTAATTGTAAGGTAAATACATTAATATTTCGTAAACTAATTCCGACGTATACTACAATATTGACCATTGCCCAATAGCAAATGTAGGCACTGCAATAATATGTATTGAACTTCTGTTTTAACTAAACAAATATTATGTACATAGGTACATACTCGAATATTTTATTGTACTAGTTGCATATAACACATGAGATCCAACTGTCGATGGTGATAGTATGCATAATTGAAGAATACGTACCAAACTATAAACACTTAAACACAAATTAATAAATATTTTAAGATACTTTGTTTTCTACATATATATATATATATATATATATATATATATATATATATATATATATATATATATATATATATATATATATATATATATATATATATATATATATATATATATATATATATATATATATATATATATATATATATATATATATATATATATATATATATATATATATATATATATATATGTATAGCTACTTTTCCGGGCTATCCGCTCGTTTTCGTCCTGAAAAGGACGGTTTTGCCGACGTTTCAACCGAATATCATCGGTCATTATCGAGGCTGGTCGGTTCGCAAACGTAGACACGGTGCGACTGACACCGCGTTGCATTTCGCGTTCCTATTTCTGTATCGTGTTGGTGTATTGGCGTGTGATGCGGCGTGTGGGAGGGGTGGCGGTGTGAGCATGAGTAACCGTCGATTCGCGCTCTGTTGTTAGTGGTGGTGTGGTGAGGGTGTCTCCCCTGCAGCTCGGTGACCGTGCTGTATATCGTTCGTCGTATGACGTCACGCTGGTATGTGCGCGTGTCGATCGCCGTACATCTAGGTGCGGGAGGGCAGAGGGCGGGGGAACAGTTGTAGCGGTATGCACTGGCGTCATTGGCGTTGATTCGTTTAACCATGCGCGGTCACTTGAATATGAATTAAGTACTGGTTTCCACGCCACTGGTAGACGACGAGAATCATCTCTTGTGTTCATTGCGAAGGGCCGTTTTTCTATTTCGATGGCTTCTCTATATACTCTATTAATCTCGTTATTTAAACGGACAAGAGTCTTTGCTGCATCGAAGTCTATTTTGTGGCCTTCTGTCATCACATGATTCGCCAGTGTTGACGTCGATTTATTTTGTTTTACGTCTAGGCGGTGTTCGGCTACGCGTGCTGATACTTTTCTGTTTGTGCGACCGATGTAAGTTTTTTCGCACGTACCGCAGGGGATCTCGTATATACCATGTGACTCTAACGGTATATTGTCTTTGGTCGGTCGTAAAAAAGACGAGATTTTTCTGTCTGTTTTAAAAACAGTTTTAATTTTATACTTTTTTAGTACTCGACATATTTTATCCGTAGACCCACTGACGTATGGAAGTATCGCCAACCCGCGTATCTCTTCTTTATCTTTTTCTGTCTTTTTTACTGTTTGATCTTTTTTAATTGCTCTATTTATAGTGTTGTTATGATATCCGTTAGCAAGGAGAGCTTTCTTGAGGCTACTTATTTCTTGGTTAATATTTTCCTCGTCCGATATTCTTTTTGACCGGGTAACTAGAGTATTAACTAATCCTGCTAACTGGGCTGGGTGGTGGTGTGAGTTTGCGTTCAGGTATCGATCGGTATGTGTTGGTTTCCGGTATACAGTAAAACTTAATGAACAATCGGGATTCTTTTTTACCAACACATCGAGGAATGGTAATTGGTCGTTAATTTGCATTTCCATTGTAAACTGGATAGATGTGTGTCTATTGTTTAGGTATATTATAAATTTGCTCAGCTCTTCTTCACCATGGCGCCAGATTATAAAAATGTCATCAATGTATCTGACCCATACAGTTGGTTTGTGGGGATAGTCGTTTAAGGCATCTTCTTCAAAAGCCATCATGTAGATGTTTGTCGACCCTGTCGACCAGCCTCGATAATGACCGATGATATTCGGTTGAAACGTCGGCAAAACCGTCCTTTTCAGGACGAAAACGAGCGGATAGCCCGGAAAAGTAGCTATACATATATCTCTACAATCCGCGAAAATTTATATTTAAACATATATATATATATATATATATATATATATATATATATATATATATATATATATATATATATATATATATATATATATATATATATATATATATATATATATATATATATATATATATATATATATATATATATATATATATATATATATATATATATATATATATATATATATATATATATATATATATATATATATATATATATATATATATATATATATATATATATATATATATATATATATATATATATATATATATATATATATATATATATATATATATATATATATATATATATATATATATATATATATATATATATATATATATATATATATATATATATATATATATATATATATATATATTAGAAAACAAAATATCTTTTTATATGTTTTCTATTGGTATATATGTCATGAAAGGATAGTATGGAGGTCAGTATGTTTTTCCTACCCAAAATATGAAAACAGCATGATGTATGTTTGTAGATTATTTTTTTATTTATAATAAACATGACATTTTACATACAGAGGTTTGACAACAGTAATAAAGGTACATATATAAAAAAAGATTAAATGCTATACATATTTCAGACAGAGACAATGGAAAGGTACACATACACATCCAAACCATTGACACTCTCTTGCGCTTTGCTGTCAATTAGCGATTTTGCTCTCCAATATGCTAGGGATAATCCCTGTGTTATATTGGATGCAGTCTTTGTTTTTGTAAATTAAACAACATTATTTTAAAGTGGATTCAGCACAATTGTTCATACACTACCTAACATACATCCACAGGCACTCTCCATACTCACGTAATATACTGGATCATAAACATACTCACACACATCACACATACACACACACATACAGTAAACAAAAAGCAAGTCATAAGAAATGAGAAAAATGTTATTGTGGTGGATTTGATTCAATGATCCATAAGGTTATTTCCCTTTTGAACCTTTGGTAGTGATTGATATTTTTAATAGAATCTGGGATGGTATTGTAAACACTGGGAGCTTGATATGAATAGTGTCGCTGAGCAAGGCTAGTGTTTGGATGAGGAATATGGTAATTTAAATGAGATAACGTACGTGTAAATCTTGTTTGTTGTGTTCGTGTTTTATCGGTGTCTTTAAATGTGAAGTAGCAAATAAGGCATTTAGTGTAGAGCTGATGTAGAGTTAAGACTTTGAAGTTTTCAAAAAGGTTTCGAGTAGGGAATCTTATAGGGCGGGACAAAATAATTTTGATCACAAGTTTTTGACTCTTATAAAGAGAATCTAATATCGAATTTGCGCAGTTTCCCCAAAAAAGAATGCCGTAAGTAATGATGGATTGACAGAGTGCGTAGTAAATAGTTTTGATAGTTTGATGGTCGACAATATTTCTTATACTCCTGAAGATATATACTAACTGACGTGTTCTTTTAGTGACATGTTCTATATGTTTATCCCATCTAAGTGATGAGTCTACGGTTACTCCTAAACATTTGATAGAATCTGCTCTCTCCAGAGGTAAACAGTGACAAGGTACACCATTATGGCAGTAATGAATAGTTAATGTATGATTGGCCGATAGTAGAGGTCTATTTTTTATGCCAAAGGTAAGATATTTGGTCTTTGTCACGTTAAGGGTCAAAAGGTTATACTCTAGCCAAGTTTTTACTTTGAGAACCTCTCTTTGCGCGATAGTAAAGACATTATCCCAAGTATCTGCGTGAAAAATCAATGAAGTGTCATCAGCAAATGAAATAATCCTTCCCTCAATTTCCATATCGCATAATTGATTTATGTAAATGAGGAATAGGATAGTACCCAATACACTGCCCTGTGGAACTCCATAGTTAATATCTAGAAAGGATGAATGATGATTTTTGAGTTTAGTAGTCTGTGTTCTATTTTTTAAGTATGTGGTAAACCATTTCAGAGAGTTGGATTTAATTCCAATCTGAGAAAGCCTACCCAATAAAATGGAATGTGAGACTGTGTCAAAAGCTTTTGATAGGTCAAGGAATACTGTCAAACATTTTTTCCCTTTGTCTATAGAATTGTAAATTGATTTTGTTAAGTGTAATAGAGCAGTTTCTGTACTCATATTTTTGCGAAATCCGAATTGGTTATTGGATAGCAATTGATTTTTATCTAAAAAGTTGACCAGTCTAGTTTTTACAACCTTTTCGAATATCTTTGAGACAGTGCTTTAAAGTGAAATGGGGCGATAATTCTGAATTTCATCCGTAGCTCCATGTTTATGGATGGGAATTATAATAGAGTTTTTGAGGGCATCTGGAAATATACCAGTTTTTAGGCTAAGATTTGTAATGTGGACCAACGGTTTAGCAATACATTGATAGTTATTTTTAATAACATGTGAAGGAATACCATCAATGCCTGGTGCACTATTTGATTTAAGACTTTTTATTATGTTAATTATTTCCAGCTCACAGGTTGGCTCAAATATCAATTGTGCATTTGTTAATGAAGGTAAATTATGTATTTTCTGTATCAGTTGAACTTCGGAGCAATTTATTTGATTTAGTATTTTGTCAGCAAGTTTCTTTCCAACATTATTGTAGTAAGTGTTTATGTGTTCCAATATCTTCTCAGGTTGGTTATCGAAGTCTATAGGTCTTCCATCTATTTTTAGCGTAGTGGGGGACTGATTAGCAGTATGTGGGCTAGTAATTTCCTTAATGACTTTCCATGTTTCTTTTTTTTCAAAGTTAGCTTCAATAATTTTTGATCGATAGTAATTTTCTTTTGTTTTTTTAATCAAGGAGTTACAGATGTTACGGTACCGTTTGTAGAATGTAGTGGTTTGGGGATTGTTTAACCTTAACATTTCTCTATGGAGTTTATCTCTCTTTCTGATACAGAATAGTAATCCATCTGTAACCCATGGCTTAATTTTAATGTGGCTATTTTTCGATACGATTTTCACTTCGGTTGCTTTGTTTATATGATAGGATAGAGTCCTGATAAAGTTATTCGTTGCATGGTTTACTTCATTCGATGAAAGTATTTCATTCCATTTTTCATTCCTTATATTTACCTTATATTATATTCCTTATATCAAGTAGGTATCAAACTATCGAGTGAGATATTGTGTAGTGTTTGCTGCCTTACAAATTCATTTTTTTGTAAAAATTGTTAAATAAAATTTGAGATGTAATACTACAATGTTAATATTTTTTATAGAAAATTAAATTATCTAGTTGGGGTGTTTCGGATTTTTTGGATATTTAAAAAAAATGGAAATATAGGCAGTTAAACACATGTGCCCGGACAAGGGCGAGATTATTGTTGCTACGTTCAAAGTATGTAGGCATGAAAGGGTTTTTGTATGTAATAAAATAATAATAATTTATCATACGTTAAAAAAAAAAAAATATGATATCTACACATACAAAGGTTCGACTAATACAATTTATAAATACACTTCATTTTTGTAACTTCTACTTGTAACTTTTTGTAGATAATATAATTTCTACACTGGCGGGCATATTGCCAGATGGCAATTTCTTCCAACCAACCTGAAATAATGATATTTGATACAGTAGGTATTATAGCAATAAGGTAATCAAATGTCTAAAATAAAATGAAATTTAATTAAGATTTTAGAAGGAATGTAAAAAAAACACAAAAATGATTAAATATAAGAACAGGTCATAGTAATGATAGGCAAACAAAAGGATACGCAGAGGAAGAAGAAATCAAGTATTTACAGGAAGATATTTATGCCTTTGTTTATTCATTTACTTTTGGTACAAAATATATAAAAAAAAATATATTGCACACTGGCGGTGTAATGCCATAAGTCAATTTCTTCCAACCAACCAGATTTTCAGAAGATATTTAGTGAGATACATGACATAATATCAGTACTTGGATTTTTCCATAATCTTGCTGAATTTATCATAAAAATACAACATTTTTATTTTTTATTTTTTTTTATAATGCATCACAATCACAATACTTATAATGCATCACAATCATACGGAATATTTTTTTTTTATTTTACAATGTGTATTGAATAACGAAAATACTACATACGCTGTGTTCTGTAAATAAGACTTAACACAAAAATTGGATCACCAAAAAACTACACACGCATTGTATCAAGCAAATATGCAATATTTCACACATGCAATATTTCACAGTCATACGAGATTTTCATTTTATTTTACAAATTTGCAATGATTATTTTTTCACAAAAATACTACACATGTATTTTTTCTATAAATTGAAGACATAAATTTATTATTCATCACACAAATACAACACAGGTGAAGTATCATACAAATACACGCAATGAATCACGAAAATAAATGCTACTCTTACATTATGTTCTACAAATTCAACATGTATAAATAATAAATAACTAAAATACTACACATGCGTTTCATACACAATATATATAGGTACAACACATGCAACGAATCAAAAAAAATTCAACACGTACCTACATTGGGTTCTACAAATCCAACTAATACAAATAATGCATCACAAAAATACTACACATACATACATAAATTGTGTTCTACAAATCTAACTCATTGAAAAAATGCATCACAAAAATACTACACATGCGATGAATCACAAAAATACTACACATACATAAATACATTGTGTTCTACAAATCTAACTCATACAATGATGCTTCACAAATATACTACACATGCGATGAATCACAAAAATAAAACACATACTTACATACATACAATGTGTTCTATAAAGCCAACTCATACATATAATGCATCACAAAAATACTACACATACATACCCACATACATTGTGTTCTACAAATTCAACTCAAACAAATAATGCATCACAAAAATACAACACATACTTACATACATACGATTTGTTCTATAAATCCAACTCATACATATAATGCATCACAAAAATACTATCCTTGGGATGAATCATAAAAATACTACACATACATAACCACATACATATATTGTGTTTTACAAATTCATCTCATACAAATAATGCATCACGAAAATACTACACATACTTACAAACATACAATGTGTTCTATAAATCCAACTCATACATATATTGTATTACAAAAATACTACACATACATACATACCCACATACATTGTGTTGTACAGATTCAATTCATTTAAATGTATCTCCAAAATACTATATATGCGATGAAAACTATGTAGATATAATACAACACACTATGAATCACAAAAATACTACATGAATTGTGTTGTACAAATACAGCTCATTCAAATAATGCATCACAAAAATACTACACATATTTATACTGTGTACTATAATCCAACCCATTCAAATAATTTATCACCAAAGTATTACATATTATTTATATATTTATAAACGGCATAACTTGCCTTTTACATATTGAGGATAAAAATATATAGAATTAAAAAAAAATACGAGGGATACATATATAACTAAACAGTAAAATAATAAATTCAAAAACAAAAAAAAAATGTAAGAAAAGACAAAAAAAAGATATACATATGGACTCAAAATAAACCAAAACATGTATTGATAAAGTATTAAAAATACAAAAAAATATGCGATGAATCATAAGTAGATATCAAAACACACATGAAATGAATCTCTAAAATACTATACATACTTATGTTGTGTTCTACAAATCGAACTCAATTAAATAATGCATCACCAAAATACTACATATGCGATGAATCATATGTATGTGGATATTATACACCACGTGCAAAAAATCATACACATTCACTGTGTTCTACAAATCCAACTCATACAAATAATGCGTCACCAAAATATATGACATGCGATGCATCATACAAATACGATTTTATATCTCAATAATGACGAAGTTGCAAAAAACACTATTGGAGAATTTGGAAATAAGGCACCTACAGGGCCTACGACCTGATAGAGGCTGGTTTGCGTGATGAATTTATGTGCTTGCGCATCTTATGGAATTTATTAAGTAAAAAATACTCTGCATACAAGTTTCAAATTGGGAACTTAATCACTGAGAAATATTTGAAAACTATATATTTTCAATTATATTTTCAAAGGTTGCCTGTTCGAATCACGTCGGGTTCACCACTTAATAAAATCAAACTAACTAAATAATAATTCTGCTGTTCGTGATATGTAAGGGTCAGAACAAATAAATATACGATAAACGCAACACTGTATTCAGTTGACGGTTGACGCATGAATGAAAGTACTTGAACAACGTTGAACTGGAGTTCGTTAATCTTCGAGAACTAATAAAATATTCCATTAATAAAATAATTGGTTGTATTCTTCACATTTGCGTGGATGATTTTTCTTCTTCGATGACAGATATATTATCATCTTTAGTGTTTTGAGGTTCTACAGTGGCCGAGCATATCAAAATTTTGCAGCTGTCATCATCGTCGTTCGTGGGTATTGGTTCTGCTTTGATCTCTTCAACTTCGTCTTTGAACTTGATGCTGCGCTGAGATTCCTTGGTTCTACCCAGATGTTCACCGATATTTTCATAGGCACTTCCAACGCTGTTAGTCGCGTCCGGCGTGACCTTCGTGCTCTTTTTGTAGGTAAACTTCCGTCGGGCCAGATCTTGCAGGACGCATATGGAGGGTTTCACCCTGGCATTTTGATGAACTGTCGAAGTCAGAGAAGCGACGTTCTTCCG
>OY754986.1:13248085-13325585 GCA_963576475.1 Molanna angustata | reverse complement strand
CTACGGCGTACAAAGCGCTCATCGCCAACAAACGTCAAACCCCATACAAAAAAAAATTAGCGTTTGGCGATATCGTTAAGCGTTTTCAACTTGACTCGGGCCCATGATCTGTAGCCGTACAGTCTTACTAATAAAAAGTTACTTATAACAAAATTTTCGTTGAAACGTCCGTCGGTTGCAAACAGTTTAGTTATTCCATTTTTTCGGTGAAGATAACCTAATTAAGGGAGCAGCACAATATATCAAAATAGTCGCAGTGCGGGAACTACGAAAATCTAATTCCTATTAATAATAAAAAGCAACTTTATCTCAATAAATTATTTTAAAAATTCTTACCCAAAACTTGCTGATTTCGCAACATATATGCATTCGATCCCGGTGTCGGGTGGTTTCGGAGCATCATTAGAACAGATACATCCATATTGTTTTCTACAATTGGTTGCGTTACATTCGTATTTGCATATGGGAAGGCAAGCTAAGTCGTGATCTTTGAAGCCAGTATTGCACACGCATCGATTGGGCTGAGCGCAATACGAATTTTTTGGGCATTTAGGCGTACACGTTGGATTGCACTTGTGCTTGAATTTGGTATCCTGTGTGTAGTTTTTGTAGCATTTACATTCATTTGGCTCGATGCAAAATCCATTGACACATTTAGGAGAGCAATGTATGACCAGACATTCATTATGTTTGCCAAAACGTAATCCCGATTTTGTCGTGTATCCTTCATGGCAGTGGCAAAAGTTTTCTTTTAAACAATGACCATTTATGCACTGGGGATTGCATTTAATTTTATCTTTCTGCTTGGAGTTCCATCTGAAAATAAAAATTCAAATAAATCAGCGAGTGTAAAATTATCGCTCAATAATTATTAGTTTCTATTGACAATAACATATCAATAGAGACGAAGTTAGGATATTATAGAAGAACCAGAAACAGAAACAGAAGTTTTGAAATAGTGTTTAATTTTTATTTAAATATTTATATATAGTATTTGGAAACAAGCCCACGTAAGTCCTGCCCTATATTCAAAAAGGGCAATAAATCAGATGTTGAAAACTATCGACCTATTTCTAAACTATGTATTTTTAGTAAAATTCTTGAAAAAATTATATACGACCAAATAATCACTGCTCTAAGACCAGCTCTAAACTCGAACCAACATGGATTTATAAAAAACCTATCGACAACCTCTAACCTCATTTCTTTTGTGGAATATCTTCATGACAACATGGACCAAAGAATTCAGGTTGACGCAATCTACACGGACTATAGTAAGGCATTCGACAAAGTAATACACTCCACGCTCATTCTCAAACTTCAGCAAATTGGTATCCACGGCGATTTATTGAGATGGATTTCTTCATATATATCAAACCGCAGCCAAGCTGTTGTTGCTAGTGGTTTTAAATCTAATTGGATCCGGGTCACTTCGGGAGTTCCTCAAGGTTCCTTGCTGGGACCACTTCTGTTTAATATCTATATCAACGATATCTCTAA
This sequence comes from Molanna angustata, assembly GCA_963576475.1. Lineage (NCBI taxonomy): Eukaryota > Metazoa > Arthropoda > Insecta > Trichoptera > Molannidae > Molanna > Molanna angustata. The sequence continues at coordinate 13,324,085 of OY754986.1, read as the reverse complement.
TTGTTTTACTTTTGCTAAAGTCTCACTTTTCGCAGACGACATGAAGATTTATTGCCCAGTCAAATGTATTGAGGATTGTGAAAAGATTCAAACTGACCTTAATCGTCTCGACCTATATTGCAAACAACACAACCTACAAATTAACCCTACCAAATGCCACTGCCTAAAATTCACCCGGAACAAGAACATAATAAACTTCAACTATAGTTTAAATAATCAAGCACTACGTAACGTAAAAGAAACTAAAGACCTTGGTATCATCCTTGACTCAAAACTATTATTTGACAAGCACATTGATTACATTGTATCTAAAGCGTCTAGGATCCTCGGCTGTATCCTCCGTACATGCAAGCATTTTAACAATATATCTACATTGAAAACATTATACTTTACATATGTGCGCAGCATTCTAGAATATTCTTCACAAGTCTGGAATCCTAGGTACTCTACCTACATACATAGAATAGAAAAAATTCAGAATAGATTCCTAAAGTACCTCGATTTTCGTTCCTTCCGAACTCATCTTAGCTACTCTGATTCTGCTGAGTTCTTTAAACTTAGCACATTGGAAGACCGCAGAAATATTTCCGACGCCATCTACTTATATAAAATCGCCAACTCCATCGTGGATTGCCCGGTCAATGTAGAGATTAAAAAGGCAAGGGGACAACACGCTACCCTGTCTAACGCCATTATTTATGGAGAACCATGTTGTTGTTGTGTCGTTAACACGTACACATGATTTGCTGTTCTCATATAATGAAGCGATTGCACGTATCAGCTTACTCTTCACTCTGTACATTCATATTCCATAGTTATTCTCTAACAACTTTATCATAGGCCTTTTCTAGGTCTATATAGGAGCAGAAAAGTTTCTGGTTTTTACCCGAAACCTTTTCTGTGACTATACGTAAAGAAAAAAATTGTTCTATACATTCTCTGCCGCCCACAAAAGCCCCTTGAGCATCCCATTTCTTGCTCTCTGTAACCATTCGTACTCTTTGATCCATGATTCTTGCATACATCTTACCAAATGAGCTTAGCAAACTTATGGCTCTAAAGTTTTTACAGTCGAGCTTTGATCCTTTACCTTTATACAAAGGAACCACTACTGCATTTCTCCAGTCTAAGGGAGTGTGTCCTTCTTCCCAACATTTGTTAAAAAGAGAGAGACACCTTATTATAGACATAATTATTTTTCCACCTTTTTCATTTATTCCTTGCGATGCTTTCATTTAGATTCAGTTAGATTCAAATCTAAGCTTTTCAAACCAAATTAACACAGTTACTACTTCTGCTTTCTTTCAACTAAGACGTTTAAAGTCAATCTGAAGGAGTATCCCAATTGAAGCCATGAAATCTTTGGTAAGCGCCTTTGTTGTCTCCCGTTTGGATTATTGTAACAGTATATGTATATGCGAATTTACCAAAGAAAAAAAATAAAATTCAGTCAGTTTTCAATACTGCAGCCAGAGTCATCACTGGAGCTTCCAAATTTTCTCACATCTCTCACCATCTTCGCAATCTACATTGGCTTAAAGTACCCGAAAGAATTGAATATAAGCTCTGTCTCATAATCTTTAAAGCACTTCGTGGTATGGCTCCTACTTACCTCTCCGAACTGTGCATTCCGCTTTCAATAAATGACAGACAATCATCACTTCGTTCTGCTTCTTCATACATGGTTGGGAATTAGTTGAAATAAACAGGGTACACACAACTAATTTCGGTGATCGTGCATTTGCTGTGGCAGGACCTAATGCATGGAATAAGCTCCTACACATCCTCAGATAAACCGAAAATATATCTTTGTTCAGAAAAAAACTCAAAACTCACCTTTTTCGCAAATCTTACCAGAGCCAAAATGATACAACGTAATCAATTTTTCAGTGCCCTTGAGGTGAGATGTTCACAAAAACGGCGCTTTATAAACTATCCAAATTTATTATTCCATTTTTTCTTTTCGCTACGCCTTTCCAGAACATTTTCATGTTTCCAGGAAAGTTGTTGGGTATTTTCAGGCTTTCTTTCTCTTTTATAACATCTTTTTCCCTTTTTACTGTATCTTTGATCGATTTATTGCTCTTTCACTTGCACTTTCTTTTGCTCTTTCTTCATCATTAGATCCTTTTGCGGCTATTAATGCCGTCCATGCTTTCTTCTTTTCACCAACAACTATCTTAACTCTCTCATTCCACCATGCATCGCCTTTCTTTCCACCTCTTTTAGCAATGCCACAGATATTCATCGATGTATTACACACGGTCTCTTTCAGGGTCGTCCATGCTTCCTCAATACTTCTTCTATTGTTTATTGGTTTAAAAAGTTCTTTTTTGGTCTCTTTTGCATACTGATTTCTTACACTCTCATCTTGCAGCCTTTCTACCTTAAATCGCTTCGGTGTGTTTAATAGCGCCACCCGATGAACAAATCAATTCAATTCTATTGTACATGCAATTAGTTACATAATAACAGGTACGCCGATGATTATGACTCGCTCTAGGAGGCGAAGTCTCCTTTTTGAGACTGCACATACTCCAGATAACGTAACGTATAGGTGTTGGTGCACGTTTTCCTTAGGATAGTGTAGAATGCCACCGTCCACGTGCAGATCAATTTTTCAATTTATACCACTCTATCAATTTTTTCCCAAAGTCCCCGGTTGGGCAGATGATACTGTACTACTGGCGGAATCTATTTCTGATCTCCAGGAGATGCTAAACAACGTTAATGTATTTGGTGAACACTTGGACCTATGGATAAATTTAGCCAAAACAAAGTGGATGACATTTGGTTGACGTGAATAACTTAGTTCTTCCTTGTAATGAAAGGGTAAGGTTATAAATAAGGTGGATAAATTTAAGTACTTCGGTAGTATTTTTTCGGAGACCCTTGACCCGGATATGGAGATCAGGTGCCGGATTGAGGAAACAAGAGCTGCCTTTAATAAAATGGGATCCTTCTTCTGTATCGAAAATCACAACATGGACCTAAGGCAGATAATAAATTGTTATGTGTGGTCTGTGTTGCTATAATGGATGTGAGACTTGGACGTTGAAGGTTAACACCGAGAACAGGTTGGATGACTTTGAGATGTGGTTGAATCGCATAATGCTCAAAATCCATTTGAAATATCTTGTTGCACACTCAGAAGTCTCTAGTCGAGCTAGAACAACCGGACAACCCCTGTCTACAATAAAGATCCAGATAAAATTTCGCAGTCTCCTACCTCACTTCATTGCGAACGTTTCAGAACTTGTAGACCTATTCATCCCCGGAGCAGCTGCTCATCGGACGAAACAATAAACTAATACTAAGCATATTTCATACCACTGCCCGTAAGAGTCCAACCATAGACGCGGGGGCCTGCCATTCATGGCGAAGGTCTCCCATCCCAACAGTGTTCGGTAACAGGCGAGTCAACAGCGAGCCTTCAGTTATTTGATTTCCACGCCAAGCGTGATGTCGGCTCAAACTGAATAATCGCCACGTGTGACAAGTCACCGTCGAGCGAGACATTAAGACGTCTAACCTGCTCTTCCATAGGTAAGAATTGAAAGGAGCACCGACTTTTTGCTAAGAGTCCTATGATGGGGCTACGACCACCTCCGAACTAACTGGCTGGGACCCTCATAACCTAGCCACAAAAGATTGCATATCTAGGTCACATAATAAGGGAAGAAAATACTACTTGCTTCAATTAATACTGAAGGGTAAGATATAAGATCGCCGAGGAACTGGAAGGACACAGATGTCCTGGCTGGGTAATATTAGATAATGGACGGACTTCAGAACTGTGGAGCAGATATTTCGGGTCAGAGAGGTGTTCGTCAGAGTGATCGCCATATTTGACGTTCCTAAAAGGACACTCTCTGCGCCGTCCTGTTATATTTTCTATTGTAGGAAGCTTATCTGGGGGTAATGGGGGAACAGAAGGGTCTGGGGGTCCTTAGTCTCCCCAACATCATAGCTAATTTTATAAACAAAATATTCAAGAAAAAAAATGTAACGCAATAAATAAAAGGTATAATTATATTTACACGAATACGATAATCCGCAAAGTTTTAATATTATAACTAATTTTTTTAACTTTGTTTACACCACGTGAGAATTGAATTAGCGACCGGTTTCGGAACTAACCATTCCCTCCTCAGGCAGAATTTCAACTAAACGCAGAATGTGACTGTGTGCTTAAAAGAAAACTATGTATTTGGATATTGGTGGGAGGTCATTAGGGATGGGTCTTGTGTAGAATGGCTTTGATTGGTACGATTGATGGAAAGGGGAAACATATTTAAAAGCGGGCTGTAAGTTAAATTTACTTGATTTTTTATTATATTTCTGTTTGAATTAAATGCTTTTTTTTATTTCAAGTGACTCTTAATTATCTAAGCGTAAACCTAATTTATAAATGTGTAAAATTTTTGTACCTCATTGAATATTAAATTGGTGGTCATTGAGTATTAAATGTTCCGCGAATTCCGAGAAATTATCATTTTTTAAACATCTGATATGCTCTTTTACTCTAGTTTCGAATTTACGGCCCGTTTTTCCGATGTATATCGTGGAACAGTCCTCACAAGTCAATTCATATACCCCGGAGTTATCCATTTTTTTGCTTTTGTCTTTACTGTATATTAATTGTTTTCCAAGGTTGTTATCAGTATAAAATGCTGGCTTTACATCATTGGGTAAGTAATCTGAAACTATTTGTGATATTTATCACAAATAGTTTCAAATTACTGCGACATAACAAAAAAAAATAACTAACCAAAAACATACTTAATTAACCAAATAAAAAAAAAATAAACGAAAGGAAAAAAGATTATAAAATAAAGAAATAACACAAAAATGAACAAATAATACTTAATTCAAGATGAAAACTCTTATTTTAACAAAATAATAACATAATTAACTTCACAGAGTGTCCGCCAGATGCCTCCTTGTCTATTTACATACATAGGTACACTGAAAAAATCTAAAGTTAGCAAAGTACCTTTTTGGCTCGGTTAAAGTCATATTGGTAGTTATTAACCAATATATGATTAAAAATAACAAAGTTGCACTTGGCTATTATCTAACAATTGAATACTGTTAACGTGTAGTTGGTTACCAATAGCAATGTAAAAAGTCATGTTGGTAGTTATTGACCTATACATGATTAAAAATAACAAAGTTGCACTTGGTTATTATTTGCGAATATAATACTGTTAGAATGAAGTTGCTTACCAATAGCAATGTACTTGTTTAAATTTTACCGAGTAACAGGTACCTATACGGACATTTTGTATTTGGCATCTGTCAAATTTGACATTTTATACATAAAAATATTAATATTTCTCAAATTTGACACGATATATTAAAAAAAATATTTTATAAAGTATAATTCTCGCCAAATATGATATGTCACATTAAAAAATGATTAAGTAAAGTATAATACTCGTCAAATTAGACATGTGACACTGAAAAATAATTGAATTAAGTTGAATTAAGATGAGATATTCGTCAAAGATTATCATTATTATTCACAAATATCTTGTGTTAATTTGCTAATATTTACATTTGAGATGTAATGTAAAGATGTTTATACTATTTTGATGTTAAAGCTGGATGAATAATAAGAGACCATAATGGGGCAATTAATGAATGTAAAGAATGTATTATGTCCAATTATGTCAAGATCATTGATTTGTCAAGATTGGTTTTGTGGTGTTTGGTTTTCTCTGCCCCAATATGGTTATTGTGTTTAGGTATGTATGTATTAGTTAATATAACTAATATAAATAACTCATAACTTCAATATTAGTTAATGTCAGTTTATAACATTCACAAATAATAAAATAAATATCTACATAAATATGTAACATTAACATACACCCATTTGAAAAGTGTGAGTCAATCGTTTGATATTGGATTGTTGTTTAATATTCATGTTGATGCCATGCTGGGGAAAGCATACAGAATATTAGGCTTTATATGTAGACTTACTATAGCCTACCCATACTATGACCATACACAAATTAAATAAATAGATAATCATTGCACTATACTCTCAGCATCATTGAATATCAACTGCTCAACTGTCTGGTCACCTCACTATGATATTAACTAAAGAATATAAGGATTTCAATGGAAATTCAGTGTGACACAATCAATTAACTTATTCTTTGGAATGCGGCCTAGGTTGCGGCTCTAAGGGCCTAGGCAGTAAAGGCGGGGGTGGGCGGCCGACGCTGTTGCGCCCTCGTCAATTCTGTACTTAGAGAAGAGCAGGACGAACGCCTTTAGTCTCGCTCGGCAGTGACTCGTCAACTGTGGCGAATGTTGTTGTGTGGTTCGGGCACACCGCCGGCGCAGACGTCGGGTCAGACATCCTGTGTTGACAACTAGACGTCATATCTGACAGGTGATGATTGCGTCGGATGCCCCCGGTGTTAGCCCGCGGAACCTTCGGACGCCAACACGAGGACCGATGCGTCGGGATATAAGCCTAGGTTGCGGCTCTAAGGGCCCAGGCAGTAAAGGCGGGGGTGGGCGGCCGACGCTGTTGTGCCCTCGTCATTCTATACTTAGAGAAGAGCAGGACGGACGCCTCTAGTCTCGCTCGGCAGTTACTCGTCAACTGTGGCGAATGTTGTTGTGTGGTTCGGGCACACCGCCGGCGCAGACGTCGGGTCAGACATCCTGTGTTGACAACGAGACGTCAAATCTGACAGGTGATGATTGCGTCGGATGCCCCCGGTGTTAGCCCGCGGAACCTTCGGACGCCAACACGAGGACCGAGGGGTCGGGGTACAAGCCCCTCCGACTTGAAACGGAGTGTACTTAGCGGCCGATTTTGAGACCAATCGGAGGCCCTGACGTGTGTGGTTGGATTCTCGGGGGCAGTGGTTGAACCCGATGGATGGTGGATATTTTGTGTTTGTCCGATGTTGCGGCTGCGTCCGGTGGTGAACAGGGCCAATGAGCTCTATAGCGTCGCCGGCGTGGAAGTGGATCGCGATCCCCCTATTCTTTGGAATGAACAGCCTGTGCAGGAGGAGAGAGTTGGCCGTTCTGTTTGTGTTGCTTAAAATCATAAACGGTTAACTTTATGTCCCAACGATATTAAACAAGTTATATTTTAACACAAATCCTAGAGTAACAAGAAGAAGGGTCAACATGTTATTAGTGTTATCAATATACATATTATTAATGTTAACAATGTAGTTTGTGTTAAAACCATAAGGGCTGAATAATCCTGATAGTGAACTATGATAGTAAAAAAAAAAATATTTATATTCAATGAACTTGTCTGCATACTATATATTTATCAAACCTCATTTAGACTGCAAATACATTTTCTCCATGTGAAAAAAAATAAAACAAAGTAAATATACTTATATCAAAATAGAGTAAGTATACTCTTGAGGGAATTACTTAGAATTTTCATCGTGGATGGTTGCATATAGGTGTACAACCTAAGCAAAATACCCAAATTGACGCTCTACGCAGCCCATGTGATTTCTCAAGTTATTTGCTTATAACTGTAGGCAGTGTGATAATGTATTCATTTTCACCATACTATGCAAGTCTACTAGGACATGGCATACTATCCATAGTATGGTTGCAGATCTTTAGATAGGAACAACGCTTTTGTTATTAATACTTGCATGATAATATATTATATATAGCAGGGGTGGCCGACTTGATTAGATCCAAGATCTACTGTTTACTGAGGAAGCCCTGTGCGATCTACCAATTACATACTTCTTGAAATTTTAAATGAAACAGCATGGTTCAGTACACAATTAAGTAGTATTTTTTAAATTTTATTAAGAGGGAAAACATAAAACTGAAAATTATTCTTAGTAACTACTTGTATATTAGTGTGAGCACTGCGTCTGAGCATCTTCCGTTAGATTAGCAAAATCAGGTTTGTAGTTGGAAATTGCTAACCTTAAAGAATCCAGTGTATGAGCGTCTGTCAAGCGAGAACGGTGTTTATTTTTTGTTTGCTTTGAGTAGGAAAATGCTGACTCACATAAATATGTTGAACCAAAACACAAATGCAATATTGTTCAACACATTTCTTCAAACATGGATATTTCTCGTTGGAAACCAATGCCCAGAAATCTAGATAAATAAAGTAACGTGACAACGTGAACGTAACGTGATGGGTGCAGCAGTTGGTGATTACGTTGCGCAATCTGTTCTACGTATTTATGTATGTTTATATTTTTTGCCTTGCCACGATCGACTGGACTAATAGTCGCGATCGACAGATCGATCGCGATCAACCGGTTGGCCACCCCTGATATATATGTATTCTTTAATAAACTCAACATCTCTGCAATCTCTTCCAGCGCATTTAAGATAGCTGCTTCCTCTGGTTTCTAAATATTTTGATTGGCATGATGTGTCATTCGGAATATAAATAATATATGGATTTTTCACTCAATTGTTATTTATAAAATGTTAAAAGACTATGGGTCGCCATAGAAAGTGCTTGAAACAGTCGGGGTTGGCTGTTTCAAACTGTTGCAGCACGGATGTTTGCAGTTCCAGTGCAAAATTCTTGTTTACAAAACACTAACCGCTTGAGCAGTCGTAGCCAAAATGAGCAGTCGGATTGCGGTCGAATTTCGCCGTGTAGCTAAATTCTTAGATTAGTTGTGACAGCAATACACAACTTCTTCAATCTGACCACTACAATTGCTAGACTTTCTTTAGGAGAAATACTTTTTCTTATAACGGTGTCCGTTTCCTAATTTTTATTTCATTTTTTATTTCATAAATAAATAAAATATGAAATAATATATTTAAAAAAATAAAAGAACAAAATAAATAAAATTAAATATGAGTCAGTTCTTCATTGACATCAGTTAAAAAGATTTTGTTGTATTTTTCTGTAATGGATACAAAAGTGTGAAATATTCAGTATTTTCAATGTTGGATGTGCCCATGTAGGTCAGTTATTTTATAGTAGAATAAATAATGTTTCCTCCTCGAAATCCATATTGCAACTGAATTAACGTTGACAGCGATTGTGTTGCAGTTGAGCACTGCTTCATACTAAGGCAACATACTTTCTGAGTTAAGCAAGTTAGACAGCAAATTTTTTTGCAGATGTATACCTATTATTATTTTGATATGCTTGAACTAAATATTCATGATTTTTTCTTTCATTTGTCATTTTAATATTAAAAAAAATATCACACTGGCTAACTTGAAAAAATGCGTTTCATTAATTTTAAAACATATTAATTTCGTTGTATTTGGAGCCTGTCACAGGAATGACTTGTATAGTATACTGATAATGATAAAACGATCCTAAAAGAACTACACTTTCATATTACAAAATTGTTTTTAAGAAAAAACCTCGGGAACGTAAAACTGTTATAGAAAATTAGGATCAATTTCTTAACATCATTTCTTGAATTAACACACTGAAAAATAAACAATTTCATTCAATAATAATGTTGACGAATATTGTATTTAGTAAATTTTAAGGTTAGATTCTACGTTCTATTTGTGTATAAAGCGACATGTCAAATATTTACGTTTCGGTGGTTGATATTGGTGGAATGACCATATATAAAAATGGTATTTCGTTTTAATATCTACTTATTCTCATGATGGAATACATTAACTACTTTATTTATTAAAATAATTGTTATTTCTTATTTTTTTACATATGTTGCGTTTATTAAAAATATTCAGATGAATTTATTTACTGGAAAGAACTGAAATGTCTGAAATGATGTTGAATTTTTTTTTGTTCTGGCAATAATATGTATTACGCGCAACCGTTTCGCTTTGGTCTTCTGTCAAAACTCAAAACGACGTGTTTTCTTGTTCAAATATTTTTGTGTCTTGCTGTTTTGTTTTAAATTGTGTGGTGTAATGGTGTTATTTTTATTATTTAAAAATACCACATCAATGTTGTCAATGTTATCAAATGCCACATCAATGTTCTTGTGGTTCAACGGAATTAACGACAATATTGGAAAAATATAAATGGACAGCCAGAAGAACCAATGTGTCAATTCTAGACGAGCTAAGGATCGAGGATCGTCTATCGACGATATGTTACAGACGTATCCTTCAATTCTTTGGACACATTGCCAGAAGGGAACCAGACTGCCTCGAGAAGCTTGTTGTGATGGGCAGCGTGGAGGGACGGGGTCTTCGGTGACTGGTGCTCTGCGTTCAGCCAAAAATAGATTGGCATGGAGGCGGGCCATACGTGTGGCGACAGACTACAGCCGCTATCCTCAGTCATGAGGAAAAGGACGAATGATGAAATGGTAAGTTGTACAGTGTGATATCATGCTATTAAATGAATTCAAAGTTGTAAGAAAATAACAGATTAACGCTCGCTCTACATTTGTTTTTACAGAACTCATTTATGTGTCAACATCAATGGATACCGTCTCATCCCAGATAATACCCGCTTACGATTGTCCACTCAAGTTCACCACTCTTTCCACATCCATCATAAGTAAGTTAAATAAAATATTTAATTGCAATAAATGTACCTATAGCAAACACTTGATGTATTACTTGCAAATACTTGATTTGTGGCAGGATAAGAAATGAGGACATTAGGAAATAATGTAAGATGAAGAAAGATATCAATAATAGAATGAAAGTGAACACATTGAGATGGTTTGTCCACATGGGAAGAATGAATGAGGAACGCCTGACGAAGAAAATAAACATTGCGGAGAGGAATGGAATGAAAGGTCGGGGCCGCCCAATAAAGGGATGGCATGAACATGTGAACGATATTCTGAAAGACAGAAATGTTAGAAGTGTGAACAATAGACGAACATGTATGAGAATATGCATGAATGTTGACGAGGCGATGAATGTATGCCAAGATAGAAAAATGTGGCATTCGGTTCTCTTTTCTGCCTATCCCGCAAGGGACCTGGCGTGATGGTATATTGTTGATGTATTAACTACTTAATGAACTGTGTATGTTTTCAGTTCCTGAACCTCGCTCGACGTTTGTCGCCCTATGTATCTACATTTCCATGTAATCCACAGGACGTTCCTCGAAAAGTAAGTTAAACAAAGTTTATATTTTATTTATTTATTTAAATATTGATTATAAAGGTGTAACACTATGGAATAGTGGAGAGTCATGATTTCACAATTTTTAAGCATATTTTTTACATCAATTACTCAACGGATATCATGTAGAGAGTGCACACTGAGTTTTTCATCATGGTGTGTTTGTATGTATGGCGTAGGTACGGTGTATGGATACGGATATTCATATACCATACTTACAAGATACTGTAGATCTTCCATACTTACTGCTAACAGAACTTTATCGTCTGCATACATCAAATCTCGCACTATAACAGTACTCAATTTTAACAAACTTATGGCTCTATAGTTTTTGCAGTCGAGCTTTGAGCCTTTACTTTAATACAAAGGTACCACGACTGCATTTCTCCATGATGGTCTGATAGAAATTAAATGCATCATTGTTATTAAACATTTCTTGTTTCATTATAGAAGGAGGCAAGATGAAAAAACAACATGCAGCCAGAATTCAGTGGAGAGTCTTAAAGAGAGTCTTCCCCCGGGCCACAACGTGGAGTGGCGTACGTGGAAGACACTAAACAGACTGAGGACGGGCGTTGGGAGAACATTGGATAACCTGTCTACATGGGGCTTCCTGCAACAGGGAATACCAACGACATGTGACTGTGGACAACAACAGACCACCGCACATCTGTGCAGCTGCCCCTCGTTTACATGGTCGTGCCATCCTTTTCTAGGGCGCCCGCGACCTCTTATTCCGTTCCTGTCAGATTTGTATATTTTCTTCGTCAGGCGTTCTTCGTTCACTCGCAAGAAAACAAATAATTGTTTGCGGAAACATATATCTTTAAAAAGACGTGTCCTGGTATTGAAAAAATGTTTAAAAAAGGGTGAATGGTCATATCTGAATGAGCTGCCTCTAGTTGTAAAATATTTTCTTGAAAACCAAGAGCAGAATATTAGACGTAATAAATTTCATTGAAAATATTCTGAAGAAGATAAGATGTTTGCATTATCTGTACAAAATAGGTATAGAAATCAAGTGGCGATAGCTCTGGGGATTGTGCGGGCCACGGAATGGGGCCTAGACTTCCAATCCGGGAATTGGCATACTATTGCATAGTGAACCGGACACAACAAGTTGTTTTGAAGGAAATCCATATAATTTATACCATTAAGGTTGTCCAGCTAGTAGTATGGTCCCACGATAATATTGCCTATCACTCCTGCCCAAACATTGACTCTAAATTTTCTCTGAAAGTACACTAAACGGGCCACGCAGGATTCTCATTAGACCACATGCATATAAATTGTGAAGGTTTATAATCCCCTCGCTAGTAAATTTTGACTCGTTTATCCACAAAATTCTTTTTGAAAGGGTTGTATCGTCAATTTCAGCAATTTTTAGAAAAGGTAACTATCGCATGTACCTACATGAAAAGAGTTCATACCTAATTTAAATTATCTGAAACCCAGAATTTGTTGTTTTTTTGGCATTTTCAGAACCAACCTAACTTGCATGAAATAAAAATTATGTACTCTTGAGAATAAAAAGATGTTTTTTTTATATTTATTATGTTTAATATGTCTCTATGTATTAGAAATATAATATTTTTTTAATACAATAAATCACATTCCTGTGCAATAAATGAAATTTTGAATGAAACCTGTATTTTATTTCACTCCAAATATCCTACCTGTGTAAATTAGCAGAATACTGAGTAAGTAGATTGAAAATAGCCAAGTAGCTTTGCTGTGGCTACAGAATAAATTAATTCAGAATACTGAGTGAGTTGATTAAATCTAACCAAGTTGTTTGCTGTGGATACTGAATGAATTAGTTCACATTACTGAGTAGTAGATTGAATTTAACCAAGTTGTTTGCTGTGGATACTGAATGAATTAGTTCACATTACTGAGTAGTAGATTGAATTTAACCAAGTTGTTTGCTGTGGATACTGAATGAATTAGTTCAGATTACTGAGTAGTTAATTAAATCTAACCAAGTTGTTTGCTGTGGATACTGAATGAATTAGTTCAGATTACCGATTAGTAGATTGAAATTAGCCAAGTTGTTTGTTGTGGATACTGAATGAATTAGTTCAGATTACCGAGTAAGTTGATAGAAATTAGCCAACTAGGTTGGTTGAATTTGACAGTTACTTTGCTGATATTACAAAGTTAGTAGGTTAAGTTTTGACAGGTTACTTGGCTGATTATACAAAGTTGTCCGTGGTTAACCAAGTTACTAGATTAATTTTGACAGATTGTTAACAAAGCTACTCGGTTAAAATTAGCAGACCATTTACCTGGCAATTTTTAGCAACGAACTTTGCAGGTACTATATTAACAAAGTTGCTTGGTTATTATTAGCAGCAAATCATTTATTTTTAACAACTACATTTTTTGAGTGTAGTCTAAAAAAATCTCATCAACATTTAAAAAATAAAAATTCTGTTACGCCTTTTTTTTCTCAAAATTATCATTCTATTTAGTTTTCCTCAATTTTAATTTAGTTAACAGCTATATCATGTATATAATCATACGTGATTATGATTTTAACATGTTTTCGATGTAAAAACAGGAAATATTATTTATGCGTCTAACAGAATAAAATTCAAATTTTATTAACAATCAGCTGGAAACGTATCTTTGTTTGCTTTCTTGAAATACAAAATTGTTCAACTTTATCAAAATATCGAACGATTCGTGCAGGATACAGTTTAAATGTGCATTGTCATCGGGAACGTACTAATTCTGAAAGTTTCGGAGCTCCAACTAGTCAGTAAGTTAGTTGAAAACCGATTGTAAAATTACAAGACAAAAGTTGGACAAAGGAAGCTAAAAAAGGGTGCTTAAAAACATTTTTTTTTAAATGACTGACCTTTTGAAGAGATCCTGTTTGGAATTTGTAGTATGTGCCGCTTCACTATCACACAGACAAACGAAGTTAAACAACGCAATTATTAAACATAATTTATTGATTTTATCAACAAAGTATCGCGACATTTTCACCGTTTGTATTCTCATTTGTTCAAAAAATGGTCATTTTTATTACAAAATTGTCACCAGACATTGCAACTGTGCGAATTTCGCTATTGAAAACTCACAAGGATACTTCTGTGTATGAAACAGGAAGATATAAGTTTTTGTTTTCCCCAAAGGAAAATCTAACGATATATTTGGATTTATCTGGATTAAAAATAAGCCAAATTTTCCTCATCCATGTGTAATCGTCCAGATAAGTATATAAAAAAAATCCATCACGACAAATAATATTTTACGTTTTTTTAGGCAGGATTCGAACTCGCGACTACTGGATTTATCGCTACTCCCACCACCACCCGCTCTGCCTATGGGGACTGTAATCGGCCCCTTCACAGAACGCTAAGTGAACGACAAAAAAAAATGCATAGCACGAAAAGTAGCTCATGGAGCCCTCTAGATTAGCAATCTCGGCACCATAGTGCAAAAAGAAACAATCAACGAGTGCGAACAGAAAATTCACACCCGTGGACTGTCTATGACCTCAGATTCCCCTACATGCAGACCATCAGAGAAGTGACCAAGATCTCTGGAAATAATTAATTTAACGGGAATCTTCTAAAAGTAAGGCACCATATCTATGACAGAAAACCTTAAAAGCTTTATAATTTTTCTTCGAGATCACAAAATCCGCATGACCAATGGGACCTTGAAGAGTAAGTAAGTTGTAAGATGGAGGAAATAACCAAACCTCCAGATCCTCCGCCTGATTCCGATAATTTGTCGATCGATGACATTGATAGATTGTCAGAATCGGATACTAGATAAATTTTCTTGTTCTATCAAATAGAAAACGAAATACTCGCACAGTTCTTTCTAACAAAGACCAAAATTCTAAACTTTTAAAGCAAAATACGCCCACAACTTCAATGCAAAATAATTCCTTACATAATTCGCTCCCTACTATCGAATCCCATCTTCTTTACTCAGAAAAGTCAAGTGCTCCTTTTATAGTGTATGTGCAGAGAGTAGAACAAGGAAAAATAATAAACCCTTTAGATTTCGGAAAGTTTGTTTTTGGAAACAATTTTATTCGCGGCATTATAAATGGCTCAATAAAATCAGAAGGTAGACAAGAAATTCGCTTAGAATTTAAAACCTATAAATTCGCCAATGATTTTGTCTTAAATATAGAAAAACTTACAAATGGCATGTACAAGGCATTTAATTACCTACATTTAATTTAATCCGCATGGGCCTTGTTAGAGGCATTTCTACAGATCTTACCGAGCTTGAAATATTGGAAGCCTTAAATGTCTCACTGGGAGCTGGAAGTGTTGTAAAAGTGAGGCGTCTGAATTATAAAGAAAATTTAAATAATATCATTACATGGAAACCATCTCAGTCAGTAGTTGTGACTTTTTCAGGTCAAATTCTTCCATCTCATATTTATCTGTTTTACAATTCCATCCCTGTCGAAATTTATAAGTACCCAACTATATAGTGCTTCAACTGCTGTAGATTCGGTCACTCAAAGCCAATGTGTCGTTCACCGCAACGTTGCTTCAACTGTGGTGATAACCATTCGGCAGAAGATTGTCCTAATCCTGATGACCCTAAATGTATAAATTGTACAGGAAACCATAAAGCAATTAGCTCGCTTTGTCCGGAATTGATGAGACAAAAATATATTAAAGAATCTATGGCTACCAACAATACATCTTACTTTCAGGCATCAAAACTGTTCCCTCCTGTGAAAAAATCGTTTGCGGAAATAGCATCAACGAATCCTTCTCTAATCAACAATAATAATACTCCATCTACTCTTATCAGCTCCCACCTCCTATCAATCTCCTCCACCAGCTTCCACTTCCTATCATAAAACTATCTTCAAACCAGTCAACCCTAAACCAACTTTTCACTCAACCTTCGACAAAAACACACAATTCCTTCGTGCTTAATCCTAATGGTAATAGTAAAAGCCAGTCACCCAACGTTTGTGCTCTAAATTATGATCATAGCCATTCTTCTCCTTCTACTTCAACCCTACTTTCTAATATTTTGAACAATGATAATTCCTCCTTTATACAAGCACTTATTTCACTTCTTATAACAGTTTTATGCAACAACAACAATTTACCGAACAACGCTGCTGATTATCTTTCCCCCCTAATCTCTCTTCTTAAACATGGCTCCCCAAATAAACAGAATACTACAGTGGAACAATAGAAGCCTATCACCAAATAAATCAGATCTTATCCAACTACTAGAAAGCCACTCCATTTACGTAGCTGCAATTTCTGAAACATGGCTCAAGCCTTCTGCCCTGGTCCACGTACGCGGATATCAATGCATCAGAGATGATCGCTTGGATGGAAAGGGAGGCGCAGCGCTACTTATTCATAGCTCTATCCCTTTCAAACAATTATCATTTAATTGTCCTCCCGGTGAATGTCAGAATGTTTCAGCCATTATTTCCAATATCACTGTAATTTCTTTATACATCCCTCCAACATCAATCTTTTCTGAAAAAGATTGGTCTATCTTACTTTCAAATCTTCCACCCCCGTTTTTAATTTTAGGTGATTTTAATGCACATTCCTTCTCATGGGGTAGTGAAACAAATAACAGGTCTGGCAATAATGTCATAGAATTCATAGACGTCAACAAATTATGTTTTCTTAATGACAGTTCTCCAACCCGTATCACCCTTCCTCACCAAAGAAAGAGTGACATCGACCTATCTCTTTGTTCCAATGAGTTAGCTTCAAAACTTTCATGGACTGTACTAAATGATCCTCGCTCCAGTGACCACTTTCCGATTATTATTAAATTTAATCTATCAAAAAATAAATCTTCCATCTCTGTTCCAGCATTCATCTGTCATCTGTCAACTGTCATCTGTCAACTGTCATCTGTCATCTGTCATCTGTCATCTGTCATCTGTCATCTGTCATCTGTCATCTGTCATCTGTCATCTGTCATCTGTCATCTGTCATCTGTCATCTGTCATCTGTCATCTGTCATCTGTCATCTGTCATCTGTCATCTGTCACCTGTCATCTGTCATCTGTCATCTGTCATCTGTCATCTGTCATCTGTCATCTGTCAACTGTCATCTGTCATCTGTCAACTGTCAACTGTCATCTGTCAACTAATTGAAAAATGGCAATAAGCTCGCCACTTGTGCAGGTTGCAAAAAAACTTTCATAATTGATAAAGAAATATTTGAAATTATTAAGAATTTCAGCAATCTTATCGTTTTTTCCTCATACTATTTTGGTTTTACAGTAGAGTCTCGATTATCTGAATACCCAAAATGTATACACTATTACAAAGTGTTATGCATAAAGGATTTAAAGGATTTCATTCTAGTGCTTTGACGAGTGGTATATTGCAAGATAGAACGATCCTTTTTAGTAAGGATTATTCCAATTAGCTGAGGTTTGGATTACAAGGGCTCTACTTAACAATTTTACTATAGTATACAAATTTGTGTTTTTTGCTTGATTGGTTTGATATATTTATATTTCAGCAAAAGATCTTCATACATCTAATTAATATATTGTTGTTATATCGGATATTATTGTTTGTGGATTGAACAATTTTAATTTAATTTATAATTATGAACTTCCACTGTCTTAGTGTAGTTATTAAAATATATCTTATTGTGTGGTGTTACATACATTTATTACATTATTTCTTTTCAGACTCGCATGATATCTTATTCATGAGGACAGAATACAATGGCAACCCTATAAACTATCAGGAAACAAATTGTGGGAAAGCAATCAATACCATTTTGAGATATGGGACTGAATTTTCAAGGAGGTACTTCTATGGAATTGATGCTTATCATGAAATAACATTTTAATCATGAAAGCAAATATAATATTATTTATTGATTTATTAATATATTTTATTTAATAAAAATTTGGTTCTTTCATTATCTATATTGTATATTGGGATGAGACAAAGACGTTTTCATTTCTCTTAATACGGTGACCTCTATGCATCGGATTTCACCCCTTCAGAGATGAATGAAGTGTGAATGAATTTTTAATATTCTGAAATCTATATTGTGGTAATCAAATAGTGTAGAGTTTATTCATAGTGAATGGCATCGTCATATGAATAATCCAAAATCCAATATCACATCGAATCTTCTAAACATTTCCTTTTTGGATAGATTAACATGAAATTGTTCTTCTCGGAGTTTACTGTTAATATAACATTTCTTTGATTAACTCCTGGATCACCTCATTCAGCAAGAAAAATACATCAAACAAATCAATCCCTCTCAATAAAATCCTTCAAATAAATCCTCAGTTGAAATCAAAAATTTACAATCCTCTTCTCACAAGTCATCTTCAATAGAACTTCCCATAAGTTTATCCCATGGTCACATTCTCGTCGATAAAAATTGATACACAATCAATATGAGTCGTCTCATGATAAATACTAGATGTTGAAACAATAAAGTGATGGTACCAAGACAAAACATGTACGATACAGGACGAAAAGAGCGTGGTAAATTAATCTAATTCTATCAAACTGATTTGGAACGACGTAGGATGGGCTAAGACAAGACTATATGAAATGATATGGTTACCCCAGAAAGTAATCCTTCATATATATATATATATATATATATATATATATATATATATATATATATATATATATATATATATATATATATATATATATATATATATATATATATATATATATATATATATATATATATATATATATATATATATATATATATATATATAAGCCGTAAGCCATAAGCCATAAACTATAAGCCATAACCCAAAAGCCATAAGCCGTAAGCCATAAGCCATAAGCCGTAAGCCATAAGTCGTAATCCATAAGCCATTAGCAGTAAGCCGTAAGCCGGAAGGCGTAAGCCGTAAGCCATAAGCCATAAGCCATAAGCCGTAAGCCATAAGCCGTTAGCCGTAAGCCGTAAGCAATAAGCCATAAGCCATAAGCCATGAGCCATTAGCCATAAGCCATAAGCCGTAAGCCATAAGCCGATAGCAGTAAGCCGTAAGCCGCAAGCCGTAAGCCATAAGCCATAATCCATTAGCCATAAGCCATAAGCCGTATTGTGTGGATCGCATTGAGGATCAATCCATGATAGTGTGCAGTATAATACAACAATAAAATGATTGAGTTTATATTTTATATTTTTTTTATATTTTATTTATTTACATAAGGTACAAAAGAATATCATAATTAAACAATAATAAATGTATTCAACATTCATTTCGAAATGAGTGTATTATACTTTTCAATATCACATTCTAAATAATCATGGACGATAATATATATTTTTACTAATTGCATGTAGCTCATGAGATCCAACTGTCGATAGCGATAGTATGTATAGTTGAAGAATAAGTACCAAACTACAAACACTTAAATCCAAATTATGGAATATTTTAAGATATTTTGTTTTCAATACAACACATGTAGGTATGTTTGTCAAGATAGGACAGTATGGAGGTCAGTCCTTTTCTCCTACCCAGAATATATGTTTGTCAAGATAGGACAGTATGGAGGTCAGTCCTTTTCTCCTACCCAGAATATGGTATCAGCATGATGGTATGTGTATATGTTCGGAGATTTAAGTATCAAACTGTAAATACTTACATATAATATTGTGTATAGGCGACTGCCATAGAAATTGTATGAAGCAATGTCGTCACTAAATTCAATTTATATAAATTTGAGATGTACTACTACAATGTACATCTATGTTTTATAGAAAATTAAATTATCTATTTGGATTGTTTCGGCTTTTTTCGATATTTTTAAAAACTTAGGAAATATAGGCAGTTAATCACATATATTTAACATGACGAATGTTTTTCTTAATAAAAAACCCAAAAAGTGTCTTTCGATAAGTGTCAAGTAATTAATGTCATGCTACAAGTGTCATGCGACAAGTGTCATGCTACAAGTGTCATGCGACAAGTGTCATGCGATAAGTGTCATGCGATAAGTGTCATGCGACAAGAGTCATGCTACAAGTGTCATGCGATAAGTGTCAAGCTACACTAAGTATCAAGCTACAAGTCTCACGCGAAAAGTGTCATGCGAAAAGTGTCACGCGAAAAGTGTCAAGCGAAAAGTGTCATGCGAAAAATGTCATGCGAAAAGTGTCACGCGAAAAGTGTCATGCGAAAAGTGTCACGCGAAAAGTGTCATGCGTATCTTTACCATAAGCCATAAGCCATAAGCCAAAAGCCATAAGCCATAAGCCATAAGCCATAAGCCATAAGCCATAAGCCATAAGCCATTAACCATTAGCCATAAGCCATAAGCCACAATCAATTAGCCATTAGCGATTAGCCATTAGCCATTAGCCATAAGCCGTAAGCTTAAGCCATAAGCCGTAAGCCGTTAGCCGTTAGCCGTAAGCCGTAAGCCATAAGCCGTAAGCAGTAAGCCGTAATCCGTAAGCCGTAAGCCATAAGCCATAAGCCGTTAGCCGTAAGCCGTAAGCCGTTAGCCGTAAGCCGTAAGCAATAAGCCGTAAGCCATAAGCCATAAGCCACAAACCATAAGCCGTAAGCCGTAAGCCATAAGCCGTAAGCCGTAAGCCGTTAGCCGTAAGCTGTAAGCCATAAGCCATATGCCGTGAGCCGTAAGCCGTAAGCCATTAGCCATAAGCCAAAAGCAATAAGCCATAAGCCGTAAGCCGTAAGCCGTAAGCCGTAAGCCATAAGCCATAAGCCGTTAGCCGTAAGCTGTAAACCATAAGCCGTAAGCCATAAGCAGTAAGCCGTTAGCCATAAGCCGTTAGCCCTAATCCGTAAGCCGTCAGCCATAAGCCATAAACCGTAAGCCGTAAGCCATAAGCCATAAGCAATTAGCCATAAGCAATAAGCCGTAAGCCACAAGCAATAAGCCGTAAGCCGTTAGCCGTAAGCCGTAAGCCATAAGCCGTAAGCCGTAAGCCGTTTGCCATAAACCGTAAGCCGTAAGTCATAAGCCATTAGCCGTTAGCCGTAAGCCATAAGCCGTATGCAGTTTGCCATTAGCCATAAGCAATAAGCCATAAGCAATAAGCCAGAAGCCGTAAGGCGTAAGCCATTAACCATTAGCCATTAGCCATAAGCCACAATCAATTAGCCATTAGCCATAAGCCATAAGCCGTAAGCTTAAGCCATAAGCCGTAAGCCGTTAGCCGTAAGCCGTTAGCCGTTAGCCGTAAGCCGTAAGCCGTAAGCCATAAGCAGTAAGCCGTAATCCGTAAGCCGTAAGCCATAAGCCTAAAGCCATAAGCCGTTAGCCGTAAGCCGTAAGCCGTTAGCCGTAAGCCGTAAGCAATAAGCCGTAAGCCATAAGCCATAAGCCACAAATCATAAGCCGTTAGCCGTAAGCCGTAAGCCGTTAGCCGTAAGCCGTAAGCCATAAGCCATAAGCCATATGCCGTAAGCCGTAAACCGTAAGCCATTAGCCATAAGCCATAAGCAATAAGCCATAAGCCGTAAGCCGTAAGCCATAAGCCATAAGCCGTAAGCCGTTAGCCGTAAGCTGTAAACCATAAGCCGTAAGCCATAAGCAGTAAGCCGTTAGCCATAAGCCGTTAGCCCTAATCCGTAAGCCGTCAGCCATAAGCCATAAACCGTAAGCCGTAAGCCATAAGCCATAAGCAATTAGCCATAAGCAATAAGCCGTAAGCAATTAGCCATAAGCAATAAGCCGTAAGCCATAAGCCATAATCCATAAGCCATAAGCCATAAGCCGTAAGCCGTAAGCCATAAGCCGTAAGCCATAAGCCATAAGCCATAAGCCATAAGCCATAAGCCATAAGCCGTAAGCCGTAAGCCATAAGCCGTAAGCCATAAGCCGTTAGCCATAAACCGTAAGCCGTAAGCCATAAGCCATAAACCGTAAGTCATAAGCCATTAGCCGTTAGCCGTAAGCCATAAGCCGTATGCAGTTTGCCATTAGCCATAAGCAATAAGCCATAAGCCGTAAGCCGTAAGCCGTAAGCCATAAGCCATAAGCCGTAAGCCGTTAGCCGTAAGCTGTAAACCATAAGCCGTAAGCCATAAGCAGTTAGCCGTTAGCCATAAGCCGTTAGCCCTAATCCGTAAGCCGTCAGCCATAAGCCATAAACCGTAAGCCGTAAGCCATAAGCAATTAGCCGTAAGCCATAAGCCATAAGCCATAAGCCATAAGCCGTAAGCCATAAGTCGTAAGCCATAAGCCGTAAGCCGTAAGCCATAAACCGTAAGCCGTAAGCCATAAGCCATAAACCGTAAGTCATAAGCCATTAGCCGTTAGCCGTAAGCTATAAGCCGTATGCAGTTTGCCATTAGCCATAAGCAATAAGCCATAAGCCATTAGCCATAAGCAATAAGCCAGAAGCCGTAAGCCGTAAGCCGTTATCCACTAGCCGTAAGCCGTAAGCCGTTATCCACTAGCCATAAGCCGTAAGCCGTTAGCCGTAAGCCGTAATCCATAAGCCGTTAGCCGTAAGCCGTATACCATAAGCCGTAAGCCGTATGCCGTTAGCCGTAATCCATAAACAATAAGTCGTAAGCCGTAGGGCGTAAGCCGTAGGGCGTAAGCCGTAGGGCGTAAGCCGTAGGCCGTAAGCCGTTAGCCGTAAGCCGGAAGCTTACGGCTTATAGCTTAAGCTTACGGCTATGCTTGCGGCTAACGGCTTATGGCTAACGGCTTACGGTTTTCGGCTTATGGCTTATGGCTTACGGCTGACGGCTAACGGCGTATGGCTTACGGCTTACAGCTTACGGCTTATGGCTTATGGCTTATTGCTTATGGCTTATGACTGACGGCTTACGGATTACGGCTAACGGCTTATGGCTTACGGCTTATGGCTTACGGCTTATGGCTTACAGCTTACTGCTAACGGCTTATGGCTTATGGCTTATGGCTTATTGTTTATGGCTTATGGCTAATGGCTTACGGCTTACGGCTTATGGCTTTATGGCTTATGGCTTACGGCTTACGGTTTATGGCTTATGGCTGACGGCTTACGGATTACGGCTAACGGCTTATGGCTAACGGCTTACGGCTTATGGCTTACGGCTTATGGCTTACGGCTTATGGCTTACGGCTTATGGCTTACAGCTTATGGCTTACAGCTTATGGCTAATGGCTTACCGCTTACGGTTTACGGCTTACGGCATATGGCTTATGGCTTTCGGCTTACGGCTAACGGCTTACGGCTTATGGCTTACGGCTTACGGCTAACGGCTTATGGTTTGTGGCTTATGGCTTATGGCTTACGGCTTATTGCTTACGGCTTACGGCTAACGGCTAACGGCTTAAGGCTTATGGCTTATGGCTTATGGCTTATGGCTTACGGCTTACGGCTTACTGCTTATGGCTTACGGCTTACGGCTAACGGCTTACGGCTAACGGCTTACGGCTTATGGCTTAAGCTTACGGCTTATGGCTAATGGCTAATGGCTAATCGCTAATGGCTAATTGATTGTGGCTTATGGCTTATGGCTAATGGTTAATGGCTTATGGCTTATGGCTTATGGCTTTTGGCTTATGGCTTATGGTAAAGATACGCATGACACTTTTCGCGTGACACTTTTCGCATGACACTTTTCGCGTGACACTTTTCGCATGACATTTTTCGCATGAAACTTTTCGCATGACACTTTTCGCTTGACACTTTTCGCGTGACACTTTTCGCATGACACTTTTCGCGTGAGACTTGTAGCTTGATACTTAGTGTAGCTTGACACTTATCGCATGACACTTATCGCATGACACTTGTCGCATGACACTTGTAGCATGACACTTGTCGCATGACACTTGTAGCATGACATTAATTACTTGACACTTATCGAAAGACACTTTTTGGGTTTTTTATTAAGAAAAACATTCGTCATGTTAAATATATGTGATTAACTGCCTATATTTCCTAAGTTTTTAAAAATATCGAAAAAAGCCGAAACAATCCAAATAGATAATTTAATTTTCTATAAAACATAGATGTACATTGTAGTAGTACATCTCAAATTTATATAAATTGAATTTAGTGACGACATTGCTTCATACAATTTCTATGGCAGTCGCCTATACACCATATTATATGTAAGTATTTACAGTTTGATACTTAAATCTCCGAACATATACACATACCATCATGCTGATACCATATTCTGGGTAGGAGAAAAGGACTGACCTCCATACTGTCCTATCTTGACAAACATACCTACATGTGTTGTATTGAAAACAAAATATCTTAAAATATTCCATAATTTGGATTTAAGTGTTTGTAGTTTGGTACTTATTCTTCAACTATACATACTATCGCTATCGACAGTTGGATCTCATGAGCTACATGCAATTAGTAAAAATATATATTATCGTCCATGATTATTTAGAATGTGATATTGAATAGTATAATACACTCATTTCGAAATGAATGTTGAATACATTTATTATTGTTTAATTATGATATTCTTTTGTACCTTATGTAAATAAATAAAATATAAAAAAAATATAAAATATAAACTCATTCATTTTATTGTTGTATTATACTGCACACTATCATGGATTGATCCTCAATGCGATCCACACAATACGGCTTATGGCTTATGGCTAATGGATTATGGCTTATGGCTTACGGCTTGCGGCTTACGGCTTACTGTTATCGGCTTATGGCTTACGGCTTATGGCTTATGGCTTATGGCTAATGGCTTATGGCTCATGGCTTATGGCTTATGGCTTATTGCTTACGGCTTACGGCTTACGGCTAACGGCTTATGGCTTACGGCTTATGGCTTACGGCTTACGCCTTCCGGCTTACGGCTTACTGCTAATGGCTTATGGCTTACGGCTTACGACTTATGGCTTACGGCTTATGGTTTATGGCTTACAATCATTGTAGGCATAAGGTTTTTCTGATAAATTTAAAAATATAAATATTCAGTTTTATCCTGTTTTTTTTGTTAATTTGACCTCAAACATTTTTGTTAATTTTCTGATTTGACTATTTTTGAGATACAACATTTTTTTTAAGATATGGTATCAGATTGGATGAAGAAAATTATTACATCTAAAACGCACACTATTCAACAATTTTGAAAAAAATAATGAAGGGTGTATCTCAATAAATAGCGTCTCTGTGACCAATTATGTGGTGACAGTCGGAGTTTTTCGAAAAAAATCGAAAAGAAATTATAACTAGAAAACGACAAAAAATCGTAGAAAATACATTGAGGTTTTTAAATAGACCTAGGAACATAAGCGGTGCAAATTTTTAAATTGTTATATAATAGAGGGTTAAGATAAAAATAAAAATAAAAATACTGCAGCTTAGAGTGACATATCTTGAAAGTGATATGAGGTAAGCCTACAGATTCCGTAAATTGAGCATAGCGATACTTTTTATATGAATGGCTGAATTATTCTTCAAATATACATACTATCGCTATCGACAGTTGGATCTCATGTGTTACATACAACTAGTTATAAAAATTAAATTTAATGACGACATCGTATTTTGACATAAATACCAACATGTGTTAAAATTTACAAAGAATTAAATTTATGGGTTTATAAATTGTTTCTTATTCTTCAACTATACATACTATCGCTATCGACAGTTGGATCTCATGTGTTACATTCAACTAGTATATTAAAATCATTGTAGATATTGAAATGTAAATGTAAAATAGTACATAATTCTAAATATTTTGTGTATATAAAATATAACAAAATATTTTCCACAAATTGTATTTATAATGACAAAACGTTTTCGTTCAGGTGACTCAGTTTTATCAAGGTCTAATGAAACAAAATTTGACATGACTTAATTAACACTACCTACTTAAACATTTAAATTTTCATCTTAGTTACGATGAATACTTAAATTAATTTTAATGTTATATTTGAGTGTTGAGGATATTGTATGTGAAATATTAAAACATATATCAAAATATGACTCTATCACACTCACGGGGTAGGCAGAGAGAATTGAACGCCAAAAAACTTAAAATTTATTTTATATTAATTTATTTATAAAAAACAAATTAAAATTTATACGTTAGTAACAATTTTAGCACTAGGACAACAATAAATAAAATAAAAATTGAAACTGTATGTAGTATTTGATATTTTCTTCAATTTTTAAATTACATTTTCAAGTAGGTAATTGATGTCAAATTCTTATTTATAAATATTTTTTTAACAAGAATATAAATAAAATTTATAATACACAAAACAACGGTAGATAAATCATACATACATTATCACAATTTTTCATTTCATTTTTTATCACATTTAATATTATTTTTTTTATCTATTTATTAATAATCATAATTTACAATAATATTTTATTACACAGCGTGTCTTTGTGTCCTTCTCCTTTTATAATTAGGGACTTCGTACGTATTATTCAATCGCTGGCTAACTCTGTTCTGCGCACTTATTTTAAATAGATTGTTTAAAGCAGCCCATTCACGATCGTGCCATTCGGCGTCGTTCCAGATGGACCGGCTCCATTTGGAGCATTGTGAAATTTTCATCACACTCACGGGCGCGCCATCGCGCCATTGCGCCACGGCGCTTTCGCATTAATAAGTTCTATTTTTTTTTAATTTTCAAGTAAAAATGAGTTATAATTCTGATGATGAGTTTTATACAATTGCTATTTAGCGGTTTATTTATATATAAATAGAAAAAAAACTAAGAGAAAATGTTGTATTTTCGCATTCACGAGAGTGTCAAACAGCTCGGTGCAATGAGATGGCGCAATGTACCGCTGGTTTTCACACTCACGAGCATGCCGTACCGATAGGATGCGCCGCGCCGTTTGTCGCGGCACTATGGAGTTTCGATCGTTTGAAATTCCATTTTAGTGTGTCGTGGTATTTGACATTCACGAGCGCATTTTGGAGTGATAGCAATCCATTTGGAAGGATGGCACGATCGTGAATGGGGGCCTTTATGCTCCACACCAAGCCATTATACCATTTGTTAAAAATCGATTGCACTAAACAGTACTATGTCATTTTGATTAAATCAGTTTTTACAATACCAACCTATATTTTGAAAATATACACCAAGTATCGAATTCGTTTACATACATAATCTTTATGCTTGTCTCATCTTAAATAAGAGTCAATAGTGATTAAAAACAAATTAGGTATTTTTTTAGGTGAGAGGTGACTTATGTGTGGTGATACACGCATGTGTCGTGGTTATTTTTAAAACATAACATAATGCACACTCGCACGCGCAATGCGATGGTTACCCCAAATTTTGGGATATGCTATGAAGGTATTAATTAATGAAAGTCTTTTGTGATGCTTCGACGTAAATATTTTTTTATGTATGTCGGATTTCAATGATTCTTGTTTTATTAGCAAGAAGGTTTTTCATGGATAATCCTGTACAAATTTAGTCGAGGTATGATGATGGAATCTATTTTAAAATGATTTTTTAAGTCCGTTTCTGAAATAACTTTCATAAGCATCATTTTATGAGGGGGACCTGGAGAGTCCTGGAGTAGCGTTAAGGACAACAGTATTTCGCAGTCTCCTACCTCACTCCATAGGAAAAGTTTTGGAAATAGTTCTTTTCATCCCATAAGAGGCTGCTCGTCGGAACAAAACAAGAACTACCATCATCAAGCATATTTTATACCACTACCACTAAGAGTTCAACCACAAACGTGAAGGTCCGTCAATCATGGCGAGGGTTTTCCACCCAACAGTGCCACGGTAAGACGTGATTCGACAGGAAACCTTCTTCACGCCTGTAGTATTTTCAGTTCTTCGATTTCCACGCCAAGCGCAGCCTGTCTCATCAGCATGGCGGACTACCGCCGAGCGGGCCGTGCCCACCAGTCATGCCGGGGGGGCTCCTCCACCCCTTAGTACTAGTGTTGGCGATTTACAGAAACCACACCACGTGGGCAGTAATTTCACATCTTCGATTTCCACGCCCAGTGAATGATGCACGCTGGATCCTTACCGCATGTGACGAGTCACCGTCGAGCGAAACATTAAGGTGTCTGCGCTGCTCTTCCATAGGTAAGAATTGAAGGGGGCACTGACCTTTTGCCCAGAATCTCCTAGGATGGTGCTTCGGCCACCCCCAACTTTTCTGGCTAGGCCCCTATGGCCACAATCTAGCCCCAGGCGTTCAGGACAGGGAAGGTGAAACGTTGAATGTCCATCCTCAGCAAACAGGGTGGTCATATCGTATCAAAACAGCGGTTGGGAGTGATTGGATGCAGCGTGCCAGGGTAAGGAGGAAAGGAGGAGTGGGCAAACATATGTTCGACCCTGGACGAAGACAGGCTGATGACGGTCATGATAAAGACCATTAAGATGTATAGGGCCCATCATTGTTGAGCGCTGACGTTCATTGGTTTTCCAGTATTAAATTTTACAGAAATTTACTTGTCATAGATTTTTCCGGGTGTTCCTCGCGAGTCTCATTCATGTTGAGTGGAACATTTAGATATATAACATCATCGGCGAATTCTGAAAAAGTTTAAAAAAATATATATCTTCATACGTAGCTTTGACTTTGTGATAGGTACATTTTGAAAAATTCTTACAAATAACTTTTTGTACAATTAATTTGTTTTCACCGCTTTGAATACTTTATGTCGAACTAGTGTTTGGAGCTGACCGTTCCCTCCTCAGGAAAGTCTTGTAAGAATTAATTAATTGACAAATTAACTGCACAAAAAGTTATTTGTAATAATTAAAAAAAAAATCCAAAACATAAATTAGGAGAAGAAAAAGTAAATTTCAAAATAGGCTTTGTAAAGTTTAAAGATATTTTTAAACTAAGGTACATTTTTTTATTTTTATAGAAGTGTTAGTATAAAAGTTCTGTGAAGACCTTGTAAAGGCCCTTATTATCGTCTTTGGCTTTGGGCATACGGAATGTACACAAATTTGCAAGCTTATTTTTTTTTTTTAGTTTAATAATTGAATTAATTACATTTATCATATAAATTTCAATTAAAAGGGTGTACAAATTCCGTGATAGGTATATTTCATAATAACCCTCTCTATTTTGAGATAATATCTCGTGTTATAAAATGGTAACTATTTTGTAATATGACATTCACCAAACATTTTTTGGCTCTTCACCAGTTGCACGTCTACTAAATAATACATAAAACATTTTATCACTAAGATTAACATTTATTTGAAGACAAATCAATAATTTACACCTAAGGATTGTGTATAAAGGTTAAACAAAATTTTCAAACAAATGAAAATCTACACAAAAACAAGAACGAAAAAAAAAACAAAAAAAAAATAATCAGTACAAAAGTTCGATTTTATTTTTAAATATATTACATTTTTTTTTCATGTCTAAAGTGCACTTTACACAGACACTATATTTAACGCGGTCCGGTTTCCAACGCTTAAAACAGCATCCAAAATACAAGTTATTCCAAACATCGCTTTACAGTACTTTACACAATTATATTAGCAAATTGTGAGGGTTAAGGTCATGGTGGAAGAAGCCTAGGGCTTCGCCCCACCCGGACCCGAACCCGCACCACCGGCCAGCCAGCAGTTCGCATGAGAATCTAACATGACAGGGCCGCAAATTGTCCGTATTCAAAGAAAAAAAGAAAATGTTGGAAGACTATGAAAAGACTACCAGCAGACGAAAATATAATTTGTCATCACAAAATCATTAAACATTTCTTGTCAGATCATTAAAAAGGTAAAAGGAGAAGAGATAAATATCAAACTCAGAATTATAAGGAAATATCAATATATTTATCGGACCAAATACTTATTTGGGTATTTCAAAATACCCAATTTAATCATCCTTACATAAAGAAAATCATTTCGTTTTGAAAATATAACGACTTCATTCTTGATAAATCGTGACAAAGCAAAAATATATACAGAAAAAGACGATGATTATTTCATATTTCAATTATTTAAAGATTTTAATTATTTCAATTTGAGCACTTTAAGTTTTTGTCATTGATGAAGCACAATAAAAAAATACCACAAAAAGATTCAGATTATATCAGTTTTTAAGTCTTTAAGGATTTTATCTTCAACCAGGTATATCCAAGAAAAATATTACAGAAAACAATTCAGATTTTACGTTTTCACTATCGACAAAGTATAACCCAGAAAATTATTACAAACAAAAGATTCAGAATAATAATAATTTGAGCATTTAAAGATTTTATCATCTATACAGTGTAACCAAGAAAAATGTTACAAAAAAAGATTCAGAATTATATCAATTTGAGCATTTAAAGATTTTATCATCTATACAGTGTAACCAAGAAAAATATTACAAAAAAAAAGATTCAGAGTTATATCAATTTGAGCATTTAACATTATACCATTATTATACGTTTCGATACTTTAAATTGACACAAATCAAAGAGCAAACAAAGTTGTATTATCAGTTACATGAAACTAGCATATTAAAAAAACAGAAATTCTAAATATTGATGACATTATCAATAGGTAGATGAGTTTCTAGACGAGTCCAATAGACCATTTTTGAATTATAAATTTGCTATAAAACACTTGTTTTTTGAGTCACTTCGCGACATGTTTCCAATAGAAGTTATTTGTCGCTGAAATGGCTGTATTATTCGAAAGATGAATGACACGGCGTACCCGGCGCCATCTTGTCGAAAATTGAAATCACATAAATTCATTTCTTCAGGAAATATTATTTCGCCTTTATATCAAACAAATATGAATAAAGAATGATAAGCATCGATAATGGTCCTCTTCTTCTTCTGCTTTAGTTAGGACTGTGTCCTGTTATTCTCGGAGCCTGCTCTTGTGAAGTGGTCGTCCAGCTATCCTTCCATCGTTTGGGTGGTCTTCCAGGGGGTCTACCATTTGTTATCTCCCCATCCGCTGCCATCCTCAACACTCGATCCGAACCCGCTTTCCCTACATGATCTCTCCAGAATCGTCTTCGTGTTCTTCCCCATCGCACAACATCTTCGACATCACAGATTCTTCTTATCTCCGAGTTCCTTACTCTGTCAAGAGGGGTTACGCCTGCGATGGGTCGTAGAGTCTTCATCTCAGTGGTTCTTAGGAGGTTTTTTGTTCTGGCGGTGTCAGCTCTTTTTTCTATGCCGTATGTCATGATCTGTCTTACACAGGTCTTATAGATCCTTACCTTACTCTCCTTCAGCATGTCTCTGTTTCTCCATACAGCATTTTTCAAGCATCCAGCCATGACGGCGGCATTATTCGCTTGCTCTCTTACTTCGTCAAAGAGGTTACTGCTGCTGGACACTTCGACACCCAAGTACTTAAATCGCATCACTTGTTCTATGGTTTTATTTTCGATTGCAAGTTTGCATCGTACTGGATGCCTTGAGGTGACCATGCTTTTTTTTTGTCTACTGAGATTTTCATGTTAATGGTCCTCAATATACTTTATATAGTATAAAGATTATAGGCAGATTAAGGAATCTAGTGGGGAAAATGGAGATACGTTAACTCTGGAACGACATTCATGCACAAATTATTATGTGTCGGTGGACGCTAGACAAATTATATTGACAAAAACCATGGAGACTTACCCATTTGGCACTAGTCCCCTTAAGTTATAATACATTGTAATTAAAATATAGGCGCGAATGCGCTTTTTTTTATTTTATTGATCGACGTCGGCTGCCATTGTAGCTGCTCGAGTTCTTCGTAAAAGAAAAAGGAAGCCGTTCTACACGGAACTTTCTATGGCGATCGCGAAACAGTGTTGCACGCCGACAAAAATTTACAGCCCGATAACATAATTTTAATCAATGGGTTAAATATTTACAGCCCGATAACATAATTTTAATCAATGGGTTAAATATTTTTTAAAAAAGGGTCTCATGTTTCCTCAGAGAGGAGGTAAGTCAGGTTATTTTAAAAAAATAACATGACAAAATGTTTAATATACTATAAATAAATGTATATCGAAAAATTATATAATAAATGTTTAAATATAATATAAATGTATATCGAAAGTTTTGACACTTTCCAAATAAACAAAATACATCGCGAGCGAATGTCACACGTGAAAGTCAACGCAAACGGTAGCCATGTTGACTCGTCGGTAACGACGACACATAGATTTTTATTATAATATACCTAGATGTAGTACTCTGTGCAATAAGTGAGTCATGGAATATCGCGCGTTTGAAGTTTTTGTTGGCAATATATTTCAGTTTTATTTACATTTCAACACATCCTAGATAAATGTCCTCTAAATTATTAATAATCAAAATGTTTGTACACAAATAAATCCGAAAACAATTCACATTAGTCGTTATTTTCTATAGAAAAACGATGTGGTCTGGAACCAAAACGTCAAAAATCCCCCCTGAAAAATGACTCACATACGATATCTAATGTATTATAATGAAAACCTATGCGACGACAGCGAATAATTTTACAGATTTCTGTTTTACCATTAAGGATGAAAATCGCATTGAAAATGGAACACGTTGTATATTTTTGCCCATCGCGTTGAAAACCCCGTCGAAAACCTGAAACCCGTTGAAAACAGCGTCCGTGTAAAGTAGACTTAAGACTCAAAGGGAGTTTATTTAACCACTTAGTACCTTAATATTTATAGAAATGTTATTAGGCAGTTGTACGTAAAAGAGGAATGGTAATACATCCTTGTGTATTTATTCTGGTGCTTATGGAAAATAGATAACTGTCTATTTAAATATATTTTCTATAAGCAGGAAAAATAGATTACTTACTATTAATCTCTTATGTATATATCCTTAACCCCATCAATGTTCTTTTCATATGAATAATATGAATTTTTTTATATAATTTAGTGAAGCATTATAGTTGACT
This sequence comes from Molanna angustata, assembly GCA_963576475.1. Lineage (NCBI taxonomy): Eukaryota > Metazoa > Arthropoda > Insecta > Trichoptera > Molannidae > Molanna > Molanna angustata. Next base: position 13,291,219 of record OY754986.1, on the reverse strand, counting down.
TATTTCTTCGTGAGCTTATTTCAACTGTATTATTATGTGTTTTGTAAAAAGCTAGTATGTTTCCGAAAAAAAAATGTATGAAACACAAACAAATAGCGAATATTACGAAATCTGTGATATACAATATTTGTTTTTTTAATAGCAAAAATAGTAATTAGAAAATTTATAAAGTTAAACACTCAGTCAATTCATTTTTATATGGAAAATTCTCAGCACATTCATGAAATGAGTTTCTTAAATTATTTTTGATTTAAATATTTTATTATGTAAAGTTAATGATTCTTCAACGCCATTTTATGAAAGTGACGTGCCATTTTAAGAATTTGAAAATAGAAATATCAAATTTTTTGTTTCCCGAGCTTGGGGTCACTTTGGAATATTTTCATTTAAATAAAAATGAGTAGATATATTTTAAAATCTAAAGCGAGTATTTGATATAAGAACTAGTTGCATGTAACACATGAGATCCAAATGTCGATAGCGATAGTATGTATAGTTGAAGAATATGTACCAAACTATAAACCCATAGATACAAATTATTGAATATTTTCAGATATTTTGTTTTCTATACAACATATGTAGGTATGTATGTCAAGATAGGATAGTATGGAGGAAGATCCTTTTTCCTACCCAGAATATGCAAATAGCATGATGGTATGTATGTATGTTTGGAGATGAAGTATCAAACTATTAAGTCTTCTTACATATTGTGTATAGGCGACTGCCATACAAAATGTATGAAGCGATGTCGTCACTAAATTCAATTTTTAAAAAAATTGTTAAAAAAAATTGAGATCTTCTACTACAATGTTAATATTTTTTATAGAAAATTAAATTATCTAGTTGGGGTGTTTCGGCTTTTTTCGATGATTGTAAAAGTTTTGGAAATATAGGCAGTTAAACTCATAAATTTATCATAAAAAAAAATATTTTTCTTAATAAAAAATGTTTGAGAAAGTCTGGAATTTTTTTGAAAAAACTAATTTGAGATTTTGTATTTGTCTATGTTTGTATCAATTTTCAGCGTTCTAGCGTTTATGGTTTCTGAGATATATGGCAAAATAAAATAAAAATTCAAAAGTTGATAACCCCTGACTGAAACAAAAATTCAAAATTCCGAGTATAAAAGTTTTGTAGGCCTGTAACTGTTTATATATTCTGAAATTTTAGGCTCTGTAAATTGAGCGGATCAAAAGTTATAAGGGGGGGGACGGACACACACACACACAGACACACACACAGACACACACACACACACACACAGAGACACACGAAATGTTCTACTCCGAATTCTGAGTAAATCCGTGTATGGAACATATATGCTGCGAAGCCTCTAAGTTGGTGTTTTTTGACTTCAAAGTTGGAAAAGCCGTGAAAAAAGTAGACCTCTCCATACAATTCTCGCGTATTCTGGCTTGATACATTGTCGATAATATGTTAAGAGAACAAAGTTCTCCTGAACAAATCGACAGTTGGATTAGCAAAGTTTGAATAGAATCGAATGAGTACTTTAGTCTATAATCGATAAATAAATAAATAAAGTAAAATAAACACGCCGTACACAGGACACAGCACATATTATATAGCACACAGTACACACACACACAGATACATTGTGATGAAACTTTCAGAATACAATCTCAGTATGCTACTAGTTGATCTGCAATAAAAAAATAAACGACTAATTAATTCAGGGATTGCCGAAGACCAAAAAGAAATTGCCAATATTTGACAGAGAACCATCGGCGATAGTTGAAATCTTCACGAAAAATCGATCATTAACGAAATAAAAATAATATAAGAAAAAAATAAAGAAAACAAACCATTATTGTGTTTTTGTTCGTTTGTTTTTCGAACGACATATTTTTCTTTTCTCCGTTGTTTTGTGCAGCGACGAATTATAATAATAATAATTACAGTGAATACAAATATACCAATAGGAACAGCATATTTGATCCAAAACAGAAGATCTCTTCTGAACCTTAAACAAAATAAAATAAGTGGGTTAAGTTCGCAAAGGCACTCAAATGTGAATAGTTTTTTTTATTAATATATCATTGTTGAACAAGTAGGTACATATACATCTTAAATATAATATCAACACTTTGCTGTTTTTGATTTTCAAATTTTACATGATTTAAAAAAAAATGTCGTTCTTGTTTCGCGTTAGTCATGTCGTATAACGTGTATGGCGGGACGAACCAACCCCACCGCTTTTACTTCAGTACAAGAAATTGGGATCAATTCGCTAAAACTTTTCAGCGGTTGTGCGGCATGGAACGTGTCTTTGAAACATGTATACATTAGTTTCATACGTCTTTTAAAATGAGAAATACGCTTGTTATTTAGTAAGTTGAATGAATATGGTTGAGACAGGATTCAAACCTGGGTCGGCTTGATTACCAAACCAACATACTAACGATCTGCTGTTGACCCATTTAAAATACGTGCGAAATATGACAACCATTTACAATTTGTACATTGAAGAATAAAATCCTAATAACTACAATTTTTTTCATTCCTTCAAAGGGTCATTGTTATATATTTTCTTATATACAAATACAAGTAAAATATTGTAAAAATGAAAATATATTATGTTTTTTAAAAAAAACTTTAAACACTTACATTTTGTTTGCAGCATATATACATCGAGTAGTGGAACTGTTTTCAGAATTTTTAAAAATACATTCGCATTCATGATCCAAACACGTTTTCTCTTCGCAATCTTTGTTGCATATTGGCAAACATGTATTTTCTGCAAACTTGCTGAGACGAAATCCTTCATTGCACAAACAACTTCTTTGTTGAACATCACAATTCCCATTGATGCATGTCGGATTGCAAATGGGAGAACATTGATTGTCTCGTCTTTCGAATCCATAGTCGCAAATGCAGACGTCAGGTGCGATGCAACTTCCATTGAGACAACCAAAGGTCGAACAGTCTGGCTGACAAGGTCGCTTAGGATCAAGGGTTGTATAACCAGAAGAGCACGAACAGTTTTCTGGAGAAGCACAGGTACCGTTTCCACAAGAAGTCGAACATATTGGTTGGCACACAGACGTGTTCGTCTTAGAATATCCTTTGTGACATTCGCAAAACTCCGGAGACGTACAATCTCCGTTTGAACATTCAACGGAGCAATGGGGAACACATTTGTTGGATTTTATCAAAGACGCACGATAACTGGTGTCACATTCACATACATCAGGTTTTATACATTTTCCATTTATACAAGATTCTCTACAAAGAGGTAAACATTTATTTGAAGTACTAAGATCTTGTTTAAATCCAGATAGACACGTACACGTGTTAACCCCTGAACAGAATCCATTAACGCATCTTTGAAGACAAATCGGATGGCATATATTTGGATTTGTGTCCTCTACGTAGAATCCTTTGTTGCATTGACATTTTCCAGGACTTGCACATGTACCGTTAACGCACTCAATTTGGCAATGTGGAACGCAAATATGTGAACTATTTCGTTTTTCCATTATATATCCAGGTAAACATGAACATGTATCAATGCCGACGCAAAAGCCGTTTACACATTTATTGCGGCATGTAGGATGACATAAATTATTATGAACTAGATCCATTTCATATCCGAAATCGCAATGACAAACATCAGGACTAAAACAAATTCCATTCATACAAGGCTTACTACATATAGGCTCACATAAAAACTTATTGGTTGTGTTCAATTTGTAGCCAGTATTACATTTACAAACATCTAAACCTATACAAATTCCATTTTTGCAAGGCTCAATACAAACAGGGTCACACATGAACTTGTTGATGGGATTGAGTTGATAACCCAAATTACATGTACAAAAATCTGGACCTGCACAAACACCATTCGTACAAGATTTAGTACAAAATGGTTCACAAGTAAACTTGTCAACAGCACTCAGTTTATAGCCAGCATTACATTTGCAAGTATCATAACCTATACAAATTCCATTCTTACAAGGCTCACCACAAACAGGGTCACACATAAATTTGTTGATAGTGTTAGGATTATAACCTGGATTACATTTACATACATCAGGACCTGCACAGACACCGTTCGAACAAGGTTTATTGCAGATTGGATCACACATGAATTTATTGACTGCGTTTAATTTGTAGCCTCCGTTACATTTACACACATCAGGTCCTGCACAGACACCGTTCGAACAAGGTTTGTTACAGATTGGGTCACACAAGAATTTATTAGTTAGGTTTAATATGTAGCCCGCGTTACATTTACACACGTCAGGACCTGCACAGCCACCGTTCGAACATGATGTGTTACAGATTGGATCACACAAGAATTTATTGGTTGCGTTCAGTTTGTAGCCCGCGTTACATTTACACACGTCAGGACCTGCACAGACACCGTTCGAACAAGGTTTGTTGCAGATGGGATCACACAAGAATTTATTGGCTGGGTTCAATTTGTAGTCTGCGTTACATTTACATACGTCAGGACCTGCACAGATACCGTTCGAACAAGGTTTGTTACAGATTGGGTCACACAAGAATTTATTAGTTAGGTTTAATATGTAGCCCACGTTACATTTACACACGTCAGGACCTGCACAGACACCGTTCGAACATGGTGTGTAACAGATTGGATCACACAAGAATTTATTGGTTGCGTTCAGTTTGTAGCCGGCGTTACATTTACACACGTCAGGACCTGCACAGACACCGTTCGAACATGGTTTGTTGCAAATTGGATCACATAAGAATTTATTTGCTGGGTTCAATTTGTAGCCTGCATTACATTTACACACGTCAAGAGCTGCACAGACCCCGTTCGAACATGGTTTGTTGCAAATGGGATCACATAAGAATTTATTTGCTGGGTTCAATTTGTAGCCTGTATTACATTTACACACGTCAGGACCTGCACAGACACCATTCGAACAAGGTTTGTTGCAAATTGGATCACATAAGAATTTATTGGCTGGGTTCAATTTGTAGCCTGCGTTACATTTACATACGTCAGGACCTGCACAGACACTGTTCGAACACGATTTGTTGCAGATTGGATCACACAAGAATTTATTGGCTACGTTCAATTTGTAGCCTGCGTTACATTTACATAAGTCAGGACCTGCACAGACACCGTTCGAACAAGGTTTGTTGCAGATGGGATCACACAAAAATTTATTGGCTGGGTTCAATTTGTAGCCTGCATTACATTTACATACGTCAGGACCTGTACAGACACCGTTCGAACACGGTTTGTTGCAGATGGGATCACACAAGAAATTATTGGCTGGATTCAATTTGTAGCCTGCATTACATTTACACACATCAGGACCTGCACAGACACCGTTCGAACAAGGTTTGTTGCAGATGGGATCACACAAGAATTTATTGGCTACGTTCAATTTGTAGCCTGCGTTACATTTACATACGTCAGGACCTGCACAGACACCGTTCGAACAAGGTTTGTTGCAGATGGGATCACACAAGAATTTATTGGCTGGGTTCAATTTGTAGTCTGCGTTACATTTACATACGTCAGGACCTGCACAGATACCGTTCGAACAAGGTTTGTTACAGATTGGGTCACACATGAATTTATTTGCTGGGTTCAATTTGTAGCCTGCATTACATTTACACACGTCAGGAGCTGCACAGACACCGTTCGAACAAGGTTTGTTGCAGATGGGATCACACAAGAATTTATTGGCTACGTTCAATTTGTAGCCTGCGTTACATTTACATACGTCAGGACCTGCACAGACACCATTCGAACAAGGTTTGTTGCAAATTGGATCACATAAGAATTTATTGGCTGGGTTCAATTTGTAGCCTGCGTTACATTTACATACGTCAGGACCTGCACAGACACCGTTCGAACAAGATTTGTTGCAGATGGGATCACACAAGAATTTATTAGTTGGATTCAATTTGTAGCCTGCATTACATTTACACACATCAGGACCTGCACATACACCGTTCGAACATGGTGTGTTACAGATTGGATCACACAAGAATTTATTGGTTGCGTTCAGTTTGTAGCCCGCGTTACATTTACACACGTCAGGACCTGCACAGACACCGTTCGAACAAAGTTTGTTGCAGATAGGATCACACAAGAATTTATTGGCTGGATTCATTTTGTAACCTGCATTACATTTACACACGTCAGAAGCTGCACAGACACCGTTCGAACAAGGTTTGTTGCAGATGGGATCACACAAGAATTTATTGGCTGGGTTCAATTTGTAGCCCGCGTTACATTTACACACGTCAGGACCTGCACAGACACCGTTCGAACATGATGTGTTACAGATTGGATCACACAAGAATTTATTGGTTGCGTTCAGTTTGTAGCCCGCGTTACATTTACACACGTCAGGACCTGCACAGACACCGTTCGAACAAGGTTTGTTGCAGATGGGATCACACAAGAATTTATTGGCTGGGTTCAATTTGTAGTCTGCGTTACATTTACATACGTCAGGACCTGCACAGATACCGTTCGAACAAGGTTTGTTACAGATTGGGTCACACAAGAATTTATTAGTTAGGTTTAATATGTAGCCCACGTTACATTTACACACGTCAGGACCTGCACAGACACCGTTCGAACATGGTGTGTAACAGATTGGATCACACAAGAATTTATTGGTTGCGTTCAGTTTGTAGCCGGCGTTACATTTACACACGTCAGGACCTGCACAGACACCGTTCGAACATGGTTTGTTGCAAATTGGATCACATAAGAATTTATTTGCTGGGTTCAATTTGTAGCCTGCATTACATTTACACACGTCAAGAGCTGCACAGACCCCGTTCGAACATGGTTTGTTGCAAATGGGATCACATAAGAATTTATTTGCTGGGTTCAATTTGTAGCCTGTATTACATTTACACACGTCAGGACCTGCACAGACACCATTCGAACAAGGTTTGTTGCAAATTGGATCACATAAGAATTTATTGGCTGGGTTCAATTTGTAGCCTGCGTTACATTTACATACGTCAGGACCTGCACAGACACTGTTCGAACACGATTTGTTGCAGATTGGATCACACAAGAATTTATTGGCTACGTTCAATTTGTAGCCTGCGTTACATTTACATAAGTCAGGACCTGCACAGACACCGTTCGAACAAGGTTTGTTGCAGATGGGATCACACAAAAATTTATTGGCTGGGTTTAATTTGTAGCCTGCATTACATTTACATACGTCAGGACCTGTACAGACACCGTTCGAACACGGTTTGTTGCAGATGGGATCACACAAGAAATTATTGGCTGGATTCAATTTGTAGCCTGCATTACATTTACACACATCAGGACCTGCACAGACACCGTTCGAACAAGGTTTGTTGCAGATGGGATCACACAAGAATTTATTGGCTACGTTCAATTTGTAGCCTGCGTTACATTTACATACGTCAGGACCTGCACAGACACCGTTCGAACAAGGTTTGTTGCAGATGGGATCACACAAGAATTTATTGGCTGGGTTCAATTTGTAGTCTGCGTTACATTTACATACGTCAGGACCTGCACAGATACCGTTCGAACAAGGTTTGTTACAGATTGGGTCACACATGAATTTATTTGCTGGGTTCAATTTGTAGCCTGCATTACATTTACACACGTCAGGAGCTGCACAGACACCGTTCGAACAAGGTTTGTTGCAGATGGGATCACACAAGAATTTATTGGCTACGTTCAATTTGTAGCCTGCGTTACATTTACATACGTCAGGACCTGCACAGACACCATTCGAACAAGGTTTGTTGCAAATTGGATCACATAAGAATTTATTGGCTGGGTTCAATTTGTAGCCTGCGTTACATTTACATACGTCAGGACCTGCACAGACACCGTTCGAACAAGATTTGTTGCAGATGGGATCACACAAGAATTTATTAGTTGGATTCAATTTGTAGCCTGCATTACATTTACACACATCAGGACCTGCACATACACCGTTCGAACATGGTGTGTTACAGATTGGATCACACAAGAATTTATTGGTTGCGTTCAGTTTGTAGCCCGCGTTACATTTACACACGTCAGGACCTGCACAGACACCGTTCGAACAAAGTTTGTTGCAGATAGGATCACACAAGAATTTATTGGCTGGATTCATTTTGTAACCTGCATTACATTTACACACGTCAGGAGCTGCACAGACACCGTTCGAACAAGGTTTGTTGCAGATGGGATCACACAAGAATTTATTGGCTACGTTCAATTTGTAGCCTGCGTTACATTTACATACGTCAGGACCTGCACAGACACCATTCGAACAAGGTTTGTTGCAAATTGGATCACATAAGAATTTATTGGCTGGGTTCAATTTGTAGCCTGCGTTACATTTACATACGTCAGGACCTGCACAGACACCGTTCGAACAAGATTTGTTGCAGATGGGATCACACAAGAATTTATTAGTTGGATTCAATTTGTAGCCTGCATTACATTTACACACATCAGGACCTGCACATACACCGTTCGAACATGGTGTGTTACAGATTGGATCACACAAGAATTTATTGGTTGCGTTCAGTTTGTAGCCCGCGTTACATTTACACACGTCAGGACCTGCACAGACACCGTTCGAACAAAGTTTGTTGCAGATAGGATCACACAAGAATTTATTGGCTGGATTCATTTTGTAACCTGCATTACATTTACACACGTCAGGAGCTGCACAGACACCGTTCGAACAAGGTTTGTTGCAGATGGGATCACACAAGAATTTATTGGCTGGGTTCAATTTGTAGCCCGCGTTACATTTACACACGTCAGGACCTGCACAGACACCGTTCGAACATGATGTGTTACAGATTGGATCACACAAGAATTTATTGGTTGCGTTCAGTTTGTAGCCCGCGTTACATTTACACACGTCAGGACCTGCACAGACACCGTTCGAACAAGGTTTGTTGCAGATGGGATCACACAAGAATTTATTGGCTGGGTTCAATTTGTAGTCTGTGTTACATTTACATACGTCAGGACCTGCACAGATACCGTTCGAACAAGGTTTGTTACAGATTGGGTCACACAAGAATTTATTAGTTAGGTTTAATATGTAGCCCACGTTACATTTACACACGTCAGGACCTGCACAGACACCGTTCGAACATGGTGTGTAACAGATTGGATCACACAAGAATTTATTGGTTGCGTTCAGTTTGTAGCCGGCGTTACATTTACACACGTCAGGACCTGCACAGACACCGTTCGAACATGGTTTGTTGCAAATTGGATCACATAAGAATTTATTTGCTGGGTTCAATTTGTAGCCTGCATTACATTTACACACGTCAAGAGCTGCACAGACCCCGTTCGAACATGGTTTGTTGCAAATGGGATCACATAAGAATTTATTTGCTGGGTTCAATTTGTAGCCTGTATTACATTTACACACGTCAGGACCTGCACAGACACCATTCGAACAAGGTTTGTTGCAAATTGGATCACATAAGAATTTATTGGCTGGGTTCAATTTGTAGCCTGCGTTACATTTACATACGTCAGGACCTGCACAGACACTGTTCGAACACGATTTGTTGCAGATTGGATCACACAAGAATTTATTGGCTACGTTCAATTTGTAGCCTGCGTTACATTTACATAAGTCAGGACCTGCACAGACACCGTTCGAACAAGGTTTGTTGCAGATGGGATCACACAAAAATTTATTGGCTGGGTTTAATTTGTAGCCTGCATTACATTTACATACGTCAGGACCTGTACAGACACCGTTCGAACACGGTTTGTTGCAGATGGGATCACACAAGAAATTATTGGCTGGATTCAATTTGTAGCCTGCATTACATTTACACACATCAGGACCTGCACAGACACCGTTCGAACAAGGTTTGTTGCAGATGGGATCACACAAGAATTTATTGGCTACGTTCAATTTGTAGCCTGCGTTACATTTACATACGTCAGGACCTGCACAGACACCGTTCGAACAAGGTTTGTTGCAGATGGGATCACACAAGAATTTATTGGCTGGGTTCAATTTGTAGTCTGCGTTACATTTACATACGTCAGGACCTGCACAGATACCGTTCGAACAAGGTTTGTTACAGATTGGGTCACACATGAATTTATTTGCTGGGTTCAATTTGTAGCCTGCATTACATTTACACACGTCAGGAGCTGCACAGACACCGTTCGAACAAGGTTTGTTGCAGATGGGATCACACAAGAATTTATTGGCTACGTTCAATTTGTAGCCTGCGTTACATTTACATACGTCAGGACCTGCACAGACACCATTCGAACAAGGTTTGTTGCAAATTGGATCACATAAGAATTTATTGGCTGGGTTCAATTTGTAGCCTGCGTTACATTTACATACGTCAGGACCTGCACAGACACCGTTCGAACAAGATTTGTTGCAGATGGGATCACACAAGAATTTATTAGTTGGATTCAATTTGTAGCCTGCATTACATTTACACACATCAGGACCTGCACATACACCGTTCGAACATGGTGTGTTACAGATTGGATCACACAAGAATTTATTGGTTGCGTTCAGTTTGTAGCCCGCGTTACATTTACACACGTCAGGACCTGCACAGACACCGTTCGAACAAAGTTTGTTGCAGATAGGATCACACAAGAATTTATTGGCTGGATTCATTTTGTAACCTGCATTACATTTACACACGTCAGGAGCTGCACAGACACCGTTCGAACATGGTTTGTTGCAAATTGGATCACATAAAAATTTATTGGCTGGGTTCAATTTGTAGCCTGCATTACATTTACACACGTCAGGAGCTGCACAGACCCCGTTCGAACATGGTTTGTTGCAAATGGGATCACATAAGAATTTATTTGCTGGGTTCAATTTGTAGCCTGTATTACATTTACACACGTCAGGACCTACACATACACCGTTCGAACATGGTTTGTTGCAAATTGGATCACATAAGAATTTATTTGCTGGGTTCAATTTGTAGCCTGTATTACATTTACACACGTCAGGACCTGCACAGACACCATTCGAACAAGGTTTGTTGCAAATTGGATCACATAAGAATTTATTGGCTGGGTTCAATTTGTAGCCTGCGTTACATTTACATACGTCAGGACCTGCACAGACACTGTTCGAACACGGTTTGTTGCAGATTGGATCACACAAGAATTTATTGGCTACGTTCAATTTGTAGCCTGCGTTACATTTACATACGTCAGGACCTGCACAGACACCGTTCGAACAAGGTTTGTTGCAGATGGGATCACACAAGAATTTATTGGCTACGTTCAATTTGTAGCCTGCGTTACATTTACATACGTCAGGACCTGCACATACACCGTTCGAACAAGGTTTGTTGCAGATGGGATCACACAAGAATTTATTGGCTGGGTTCAATTTGTAGCCTGCATTACATTTACATACGTCAGGACCTGTACAGACACCGTTCGAACACGGTTTGTTGCAGATGGGATCACACAAGAAATTATTGGCTGGATTCAATTTGTAGCCTGCATTACATTTACACACATCAGGACCTGCACAGACACCGTTCGAACATGGTTTGTTGCAAATTGGATCACATAAGAATTTATTTGCTGGGTTCAATTTGTACCCTGCATTACATTTACACACGTCAGGACCTGCACATATACCGTTCGAACAAGGTTTGTTGCAGATGGGATCACACAAGAATTTATTGGCTGGGTTCAATTTGTAGCCTGCGTTACATTTACACACGTCAGGGCCTGCACAGACACCGTTCGAACATGGTTTGTTGCAAATTGGATCACATAAGAATTTATTTGCTGGGTTCAATTTGTAGCCTGTGTTACATTTACATAAGTCAGGACCTGCACAGACACCGTTCGAACATGGTTTGTTGCAAATTGGATCACATAAGAATTTATTGGCTGGGTTCAATTTGTAGCCTGCGTTACATTTACATACGTCAGGACCTGCACAGACACTGTTCGAACACGGTTTGTTGCAGATTGGATCACACAAGAATTTATTGGCTACGTTCAATTTGTAGCCTGCGTTACATTTACATACGTCAGGACCTGCACAGACACCGTTCGAACAAGGTTTGTTGCAGATGGGATCACACAAGAATTTATTGGCTGGGTTCAATTTGTAGCCTGCGTTACATTTACACACGTCAGGGCCTGCACAGACACCGTTCGAACATGGTTTGCTGCAAATTGGATCACATAAGAATTTATTTGCTGGGTTCAATTTGTACCCTGCATTACATTTACACACTTCTGGACCTGCACAGACACCATTCAAACAAGGTTTGTTGCAGATGGGATCACACAAGAATTTATTGGCCGGGTTCAATTTGTAGCCTGCGTTACATTTACAAACGTCAGGACCTGCACATACACCGTTCGAACATGGTTTGTTGCAAATTGGATCACATAAGAATTTATTGGCTGGGTTCAATTTGTAGCCTGCGTTACATTTACATACGTCAGGACCTGCACAGACACTGTTCGAACACGGTTTGTTGCAGATTGGATCACACAAGAATTTATTGGCTACGTTCAATTTGTAGCCTGCGTTACATTTACATACGTCAGGACCTGCACAGACACCGTTCGAACAAGGTTTGTTGCAGATGGGATCACACAAGAATTTATTGGCTGGGTTCAATTTGTAGCCTGCGTTACATTTACATACGTCAGGACCTGCACAGACACTGTTCGAACACGGTTTGTTGCAGATTGGATCACACAAGAATTTATTGGCTACGTTCAATTTGTAGCCTGCGTTACATTTACATACGTCAGGACCTGCACAGACACCGTTCGAACAAGGTTTGTTGCAGATGGGATCACACAAGAATTTATTGGCTGGGTTCAATTTGTAGCCTGCGTTACATTTACACACGTCAGGGCCTGCACAGACACCGTTCGAACATGGTTTGTTACAGATTGGGTCACACATGAATTTATTTGCTGGGTTCAATTTGTAGCCTGCATTACATTTACACACGTCAGGATCTGCACAGACACCATTCAAACAAGGTTTGTTGCAGATTGGATCACACAAGAATTTATCGGCTGCGTTCAGTTTGTAGCCTGCGTTACATTTACAAACTTCAGGTTGTATGCAGTTTCCATTTGTGCATAAACGGCTGCAAACAGGATTGCATTTCATTAGATTACCCGGTGAGAGTTTGTATCCTTTGTTGCAAATGCATATTTTTCTACCGATACAGTGTCCAAAGTCACAGTGACATTTTGTGTTTTTACTGAAAATAAAAATAGATTTTTCAAAATGAATTACAGACTATTTATTCATAATTCTACCGTGACCGTAAAATAGCATTTTTTAAATTCCAAGCATTTTGAACGCACATATAAATTGTTAGAATATTGTAAATTTTTCATGGTCAAACCAACCAAAAAATTGAATATGTTTATCAGAAGTTCAAGTCAAATTAATTCGCTGTGGAATATGATTTCATGAAAATTCTTCGAATCACACTTGTTTGAATGCGCAATTGTACGAATAACAATTTTTCAAAAATCATTTATCAGAATGACAATTGTCCGAAAGCAAATTATTCGAACTTACATTTGTTGGAAAACCAATTGACCGAATTTAGAATATTTTTGTGTCATTATGTTGTCTCCTTTGACATATTTGTTGCCAGTAAAATATATCCGATGAAGACTATTATTACTTGTTGTATTATTTTTGGGTACGTATGCTTGCACATTTTTAATAACTGATGTTTGACAGCGAGGTGCGTCGCCATGTTGTTTATTCCATAGATCTTTATTATACATAATATACTATATATGTAGATGTAGTACTCCGTGCAAAATGTGAGTCATGGAATATCACGCGTTTGTCGTTTTGGTTGGCAACATATTTCAGTTTTCCTTACATTTCAACACATCCTAAATAACTTTTCTCTAAATCTAAATAAACATAGTGTTTTTTAAGACAAATAAATCCTAAAACAATTCACATTAGTCGTTATTCTCTATGGAAAAACGATGTACTAAAACGTCAAAAATCCCCCGGAAAAATGCCTTCGATTCATACAAAATTTGCTAACTACGACATCTAGTATATTATAATAAAAATCTATGGTTTATTCCTCTTACAATACTACCAACATGACGTCATAAAAATTCGAACAATTGTAATTTCTGATAATTGTGTTCGGAACATTGTTTTGCGAAAAAATGTGATTCGAATAATTGCCATTCGTAAAATTGATTTTCGTAAAATTGAGCATTCGAATAATTGTTTTTCGAATAATTTTCCTGTCACAGTGTTTATATTTATCATAGTTTATATTTATTTATTTAAGATTTGGTACATGGTTTATACATAATTCACAGTGACATAAAATCAATCATATCAAAACAACCGTGCACACAAAATTCCAAAAGGCACAGCCAATCTGTATTTATTTTTGTCTTTATTTTAATTTAAATAATACCCAACATCATTTTGTTTATAACTTTAGATAATATTTTAATAAGAAAAAAAAGGATATGGAACAGGGTGCAATAAATAGATAATGCATAGAAAACAACTTATAGATATAAAACATACAATATACAAATATACACACAGATCAATAGGTGAATACAAAACAGCAGATTGACAGAAATCCTACCATATATTATACCCGCAGTAAAAAGTACAAGGATATGGTATGTCGCAGTCATTCTACATATTTTATCATGTTGATTGACTGCAGTGAATTTTAAAAACATCAATTAAAAATATTAAACATTCTAAGATCATTATTGAACTTGTACACAAGTACAACAATTTAAGAAGAAAAAACAATAATTCAAGAAAAAAGTATTTGTACATTAATTTGAGAACCCAGTAAGTAATAAATACAATTTATATAAAAAAAAACAGTACATAAATATTAATTAATTCAGAGTAAATATTCAATACAGGTTGTAACTAAAAAAATGTTTATACCGGTAAAAATACCTACACAAAAATAAAAGAAAAATAAAAGAAGCAGAATCAGGAGACAAGCACAGAAAATAAGTATAAATTAAGCAATCAACTCAGAGAATACCATCAGTTAAAAAGCGCAGTAACTTTGATAAATAAATAAATAAATTACCTTATAAATAAACAAACAAAAATAAGGACAGAAGTTAGGACATATAAAAATGAAAATCATAGCAAATACTCTTGCACATTACATTGGTCTAGGAGTATGACAATAGTTTTATGATTTTTGATTTACTTGAGTTTATTAAAAATTAAAAAAAATACAACAACAAACACGGCGTGTCTTTGTGTCTTTCTCGTTTTTTATTTAGTGACATATTCAATCGCTGGCTGAGTGTTTTGTGCTTTTTTATATCTATTAGCATATAAACATAATCAGGATATAAAAATAAATAAATATCAAATGAAAATATAATAATCGAATATTTTTATTATTGCATATGCGCAAACATTGGATTTTTTCCAATCAAAAATGACCTTATAAGTCTGGCGCAATTCAGGGGTGACTTCTATGCGAAAAATGCATTGTCACCTCAGATATAAGAATTGTAGCTTTCATTATTTACAAAAAACCAATTCTCTCAATAGATGGCGTTCCAACAAAATAAATAAAAAATAATAAGATTGTTGTTCATAATTTCACCCATAGATGGCTGTAGTAAAAATTCCTTATTTTCAAGCGAAAAGAATTTCAGTATTACAATATATAGAACTTTCAAAATTGAATTGATAGGGATCTCATTAAAAGGCATAATTGGTGAACGTTGCGCAAGCGCATAAAGTGATCACGTAAACCAGCCAATGACAGGTCGTAAGCCCTGTAGGTGCCTTGATTTCCCGGTTCTCCTACAATAAATATTCCAACTTCGTCTCGATTGAGATAATTAAAAAAAATCTGTTAAAAAATATCTTTGACTCCCGACAGGGAAAAAAATCCAATGTTTGCGCATATGCAATAATAAAAATATTCGATTACTTACACATTGGTACAAGTAGGTAAATAAGACAAAAATGACCTTAGAAGTCTGGAGCAATTCAGGGGTGACTTCTATGCGAAAAATGCATTGTCACCTCAGATATAAGAATTGTAGCTTTCATTATTTACAAAAAACCAATTCTCTCAATAGATGGCGTTCCAACAAAATAAATAAAAATAATAAGATTGTTGTTCATAATTTCACCCATAGATGGCTGTAGTAAAAATTCCTTATTTTCAAGCGAAAAGAATTTCAGTATTACAATATATAGAACTTTCAAAATTGAATTGATAGGTATCTCATTAAAAGGCATAATTGGTGAACGTTGCGCAAGCGCATAAAGTGATCACGTAAACCAGCCGATGACAGGTCGTAAGCCCTGTAGGTGCCTTGATTTCCCGGTTCTCCTACAGTAAATATTCCAACTTCGTCTCTATTGAGATAATTAAAAAAAATCTGTTAAAAAAGAAAATATAATACTTTTTTGGCAACGTTAGTACGAAAAAGTATAAATTGTTATACTTACAACGAAAACATTTTGCTGTTGAGACTAATATGAAATTTACTACAATACGTGTATGAAAAACTTCCGAAAATAACAAACAACCACAATAAAAACACATGAGTTGTATGTCTACTCTTCTTGTTTAGCATAATGAAAGAAAGAAACTTCATTAAATGAAAACCACTAAAAAAGAAATCAGAATCGTCAATGCACTATATTTACGATTCAGTGTATTTTAATTTATAAACAATAATATGAAGTGTGTCTCTTATTTATATTGTTTTGTTGATAAACGGGGACTTCCGTAAATATATCATGGATGATTCCACGTTTAGGGACTTTGGGATGATAAAAGTCCAGAATAAAATGATGATTAATCCACTACGTAATTACTACTGGGGTCATTTGAAATCTTCACAAATGTTTATTGAAATAGTTTTTTGGGTGTAAATATTGGCAAATAACTGGGAAACTTCGAAGGAGAGGAGGACGGTTTGCATAGATATTAGTACCCAAGCAAAAAAAAAAAAACATATTCACCTTCTGCGCAGTCCGTGAGGTTGTTTGCTGATAAGTATACCTACTCTCTTGTTCTATAGAATAAGAGAGTTTCCATTTGTTTCTTAGATCCAGGGACCACTAGTGACACTCGATTCCAATCCCATTTTCGTATTTTAGCTAAGAAATATTACCTAGCTATTAAATATGTAATATGATTATTTTTATTTTTCTGTTATTTTGTATTACAATGTGTGTATATTTTAACCATAGAATAATAATAGTATAGAATACTCTTTAGCCTGCAGTAAACGAGACTGCTTTATGTTGACTAATTTGGTCAACATTTTGCTACGAGCATTCAGTAATCATTTGGCCGTCTGCGTGATACGTTTTCCAAATAGGGAATTTTTTAACTGCTTGCAAAATTATTTACGCAGTCATAACGAGTAGTACTATACGAACAATGTCTACCAGCAGAGTAATACATATATTGACACGAGCCGGCCAATAAAACGGCTTCACCTTTTCAGCGAGGTATTGTATGGGAAAGAGTATTCTATAGTTTTATACTTATTCTATGATTTTAACTAACGCTACGTCCTACGTAGGCGATTCAAAGCGAACGCGATTGCGAAGTGATGCGGTGCGGATACAAGCGAATTCAATGCGATGCGGTGCGACGCGGCGGCTCTGTCCTACGTGTGCGCGAATCGTTCCCTCTGCCGCCAGCTACTGTCATGGATGTACGTATATAAAATACTCAAGAAGTATGTACGGTAGAGAAGTGAAACTAATATTGTGTACTTATTTATGGGGGATATCACAATTTGTATGAAGAATTATGTGATCTTGAATTAATAAATGAGACTGAATTTACATCTTTCCGGGAAACATATCAAAATTTGACATTCGTGCAAGCGAGAGAAAACTTTGTGTTTTGAACAACATCCTATTGTAAAATAGCAATAATAAATAAATGTGTTTACTTGTAGTACCATTTATTTTTGCCAAATCCTAAAATTCGCGGTTCGATAATAATTTGTCCCATAATATGGGACGTTCATGGACAGAAATTAAAATTTCTGTTTCTGACATGTCAAAAAACAATGGCGCCGCTATCAATTCGCGCGAAAATATCAAACCAACTGATCGCGTTCGCTTCCCATCGCGCCTCGCCGCATCGAAACCAACTCGCGGTCGGTAACGTAGGACACTACCATAGTTACCGACTGTTTGTTATTTTCGCGCCACGCCGCGCCGCTTCGTATTCGTTTTGAATCGCCTACGTAGGACGTCGCGTAATAGAAAAATGATGAGGTAAATCTAAAGTACCTAATAACAATAACAGGAACCTGCCTTTATTATGGAGAATAAGTCGGCATGTGGATAGGTTCGTAGGCGTCGATTGAGATTGGAATTTAATTGTTAATTTCTTTTGTTTTTGTATTTCATTGTCAGACATTCGTGACTCAGATATCTGACTACTGAGTCAAATGTTTCGAGCTCGATTCCCGCTGGAGACACGTTTTTTTACTGTGTTTTCAGTCTGGATCTGTGAGACGATTAATATCCTCAGTCGCTAAAAATGTGACAATTTGTTATTGGGTGCTTGTTGAATTCGAGCTATAGCCCTCGGTGAACCTTGGCCTTCTCCGGAATCCTCGACCTCCGCCCTCCTCCAGTCTGTTTTTCTGATGGTCCTTATGTCGTCTTCTACTTTATGAATAAAAATAATTAATATGTAAATAAGTCGAATATTTTTATAGTAGAATATACGCAAATATTGGATTTTTTTCCCTGTCAGGAGTCATTTTTATTTTATGATAACTTTTTAACATCTCAATAGAGAAGAATATGGATGAAAATAGTTATGGTGCCTTACTTTTGTTAGATTCCCAGTAGGTTTATTTTTTACAGAGATCTTGGTCATATCCATGATGTTTCTCATTCAAAGAGATCTGGGGGGGGGGGGGGGCAATTCTGGTCAGCAGGCGGAATCAAAACCATTCATATCATGGATATAATTATCTTATGGAGTTCTATAACATATTATAGAATTACCTCATTCCTCCTCACCTATCCTTATCATGCACATTCTTTCCACATTTCATTATTTTTTCAATACTTTTTTGCTTACTGACTTGTTTCGGTCATTTATTTTTTGTATTGATTTTTTTTTTTTGCTTTATATGGCTTTACCCTATTTAGAGTGCTATATGCATACATACATACATACATACCATCACGGCATATCCCACAAAGTGGGGTAACCAGCGAAAGGTGTGCGGGTGTGATTGCTGTATAAAAGGGAGCACAACACATCTGTGTATACCCACACACCAGTCTCATCTCACCTAAAAGGCACTACATTCAGAATGGGTGGTGAACCTCATTGCTGAATTATGTGAGATGTTATTGTTGCCTGTTGTATTTTCGATTACCCGGCTCTTACGGGACACTCGAAAACAATAATAAAAAAGAGTGGAAGCACTATTCTAAGTTGGTGCCTCACAGCTTTATGCCTTATGCCTGAGTGCTTTGAATGAAAATATAGGGTAGGGTTAGGAGCAGTTTTAGGAGAATATTAAAAAGTTCAAGATTAAGTTACAGTTCGATGTTGTGAGTTTTTAGAAATTTTAACAAGACATAAATTTTTGAATTATTAAGAGATAACAGGTAGGAGATATTGATTGGAGATGTATGAACAGTGTCGATAAAGAATTGATACAAACCACTGATATTAGACCGGTTATTGCAATTAAAAAACATATGGTCTAGAGTCTCCTCCTCTAGACCACACTCACAGATAGGGCTGCTATATACATGAATTTTAAACAGGTGAGTAGCCACAATACAGTGACCAAGGTATTGATTTTTTCCTCACTAACCCAAAGAGATATAGTGGGGAGTTAAGATTTCACAATTTGTTTATTTATTTATTTATTTAGGGACAAATATAATCTTAAAATACTAAAATGGAACAATACACTATAAAATAAAAACAAACAGACCAATTAAATATGTCCACAGATATTAAATATGAAACATTTTAAACATCATAAAATTAAATATAACTAAGATGTATGTTTGCCTGTGACGGGAAAGGAAGGGAAGAGAAAAAAAAAAGGATGGGAAAAGGATTGTGACAGTTAAATTGTTATATTTTTGTTGGAAACAACAACTCAAAATGTAAATAAAAGTATACAAAAGATAATATTAGAAAAAACAAAAATAACTAACAAAAAAAAAAAAAAAATTCAACATACGAGTTCATGCTATGCACTTATAGAGAGAATTTTTGTATGCGTTATTACTATTTGTAAGGGTATTTTTTTATTGCAGATTATCTTCAGATGCTATGCCTTTTTACTAATTTGAAAGTAAAAAAATCAAATTTTAATTTTCCTGAGCTTGGGGTCACTTTGAAATATTTGACAGTTATTAAAAATGAGAAGCACTATTAAAATAAAAGATGGTCCGATGACATAGTTCAGCAAGCTGGAAGGACCAGGATGCGAAGGGGGAGAGACAGAGACCAATGGAAAAGAATGGAAGAGGCCTACATCCAGCAGTGGAGTGAGGAAGGCTAAAGAAGAAGATTCAAATATCCATCAAAATCTAATGGGATCTAAGCGGGTATTAGATATTTACAAAATTTGAAAATAATCGAACTAGTTCTTTAGTCTATAATCGATAAAGTAAAATAAACAAGCCGTACATAGCACACAGCACATAGCACAAACACACACAGATACATTGTGATGAAACTTTCAGAATACAATCTCAGCATGATACTAGTTGATAATCTGCAATAAAAAAATACCCTTAAAAATTGCGAAATCATAACTCCCCACCATAGAATTATAAGGTACAGAAGCCGCGTGCAGTACAAATTTCGAATTCAAATGTAAGTTTTTTTTTAATGTGTGTGTGAGGCGGTAGATCGGTAGGTCTACGTATTATGTAGGTGTGCGTATCGGTAGGTGTACGTATACGGCCGGGCGAGTGAAACTCAGAACATTGTTCTTAGTTTTTGTTGTCATACTTTCATTGCGCTGACTAGGTATCTGTATCATATATAATATAAGCTCCCCACTATATATATCCCCTTGGAGGAGGAGTAAAAAAGGTGTATCAGACCAATGTATAGAAAAGTAATATTTTTTTGTTGATATAATTTTTAAGAATATGGCGTAATGAGTATTCAGAAAGTACCTTGGAGCCTATCCATTCGCCTATATGCCATGTAGAGACTTTTCAGACAAGACGAAGGACCTCAGACTTTATGTACCTTTATGGCATAAAAAAACTCCAACATTGACTTCTGAAAATGATTAACTTCAACATACCAAACAGCCGAACCAGGCACACTTCAACGTTCTTTTAAAAAAAACACTATCGTCGTCGTCCAGGATTCGCCATTGCACCAATTTCATACCATATTTAATAATTTGGAAAGGATCAGGTCCTGGACATATTCTGTATGTCAAGGACCTAATCCTTTTCAGTAGCCACATTAGAATAATTCATTATTTTGTTACCAGCAGTGAGTACATGTAACACGAGGTCTAAGGTGGGCTGATTAAGTTACAATTACATATGTTAGTCTTATTTATTATATTGTTAAATTTTTATTTTTGTACGTCGCACATTTTTTAAAATATATAAATAAAAAAAATGTTTTATAATCTCTCGGTCTTAAAACACACACGTTATATCATATTCATTCTTTAAAAAAATGAAGTGATGTTTGGGCTTATCTATAAATGTAGCCAAAACAAAGTGGATGACATTTGCTCGATGTGAATATCCTGGTTCTTCCTTGCAATTAATGGGCAAGGTTATAGATAAGGTGAATAAATTTAAGTACCTTGGCAGTATTCTTTCGGAGTCCCTTGACCCGGATATGGAGATCAAGTGCGGAATTGAGGTAGCAAGAGCAACCTTTAATAAAATGAGATCTTTCTTCTGCAACAAAAAGCTAAATATGGACCTGAGACAGCGGATGATGAGATGTTATGTGTGGTCTGTGTTGCTATATGGCTGTGAGACTTGGACATTGAAGGTTAACACCATGAACACGCTGGAAGCTTTTGAAATGTGGTTGCATCGCAGAATGCTCAAAATCCCTTGGACAGATCTGGTTACGAACTCAGAAGTCTTAAGCCGAGCCAGAACAACCAGGAAACTCTTGTCCACAATAAAGGTCCGCAAGATCACATATCTGGGTCATATAATGAGGGGAGAGAAGTATCACTTGCTCCAACTAATACTGAAGGGCAAGATAGAAGGTCGCCGAGGGACTGGAAGGAGACAGATGTCCTGGCTGCGCAACATTATGGAATGGACCGGCTTCAGGACCGTGGAACAGATATTCCGAGCAGCACAGGACAGAGAGGGATTTGCCAGAGTGATAGCCGACGTTGGGGGTTCCTGACATGGCACCGGAAGAAGAAGAAGAAGATGTCGAATATTTTTTTTATTATTGCATATGCGCAAACATTGGATTTTTTCCCTGTCGGGAGTCAAAGATATTTTTTAACAGATTTTTAATTATCATCTGTTCAAAATATAAGATTAAAGATAATTAAAAATCTGTTAAAAAATATCTTTGACTCCCGACAGGGAAAAAATCCAATGTTTACGCATATGCAATAATAAAAAAAATATTCGATTACTTACACATTGGTACAAGTAGGTAAATAAGGCAAAAATGACCTTATAAGTCTGGCGCAATTCAGGGGTGACTTCTATGCGAAAAATGCATTTTCACCTCAGATATAAGAATTGTAGCTTTCATTATTTACATAAAAACAATTCTCTCAATAGATGGCGTTACAACAAAAATAAATAAAATAATAAGATTGTTGTTCATAATTTCACACATAGATGGCTGTAGTAAAAATTCCTTATTTTCAAGCGAAAAGAAT
This sequence comes from Molanna angustata, assembly GCA_963576475.1. Lineage (NCBI taxonomy): Eukaryota > Metazoa > Arthropoda > Insecta > Trichoptera > Molannidae > Molanna > Molanna angustata. The sequence continues at coordinate 13,268,325 of OY754986.1, read as the reverse complement.
TTCAGTATTACAATATATAGAACTTTCAAAATTGAATTGATAGGGATCTCATTAAAAAGGCATAATTGGTGAACGTTGCGCAAGCGCGTAAAGTGATCACGTAAACCAGCCGATGACAGGTCGTAAGCCCTGTAGGTGCCTTGATTTCCCGGTTCCCCTACAATAAATATTCCAACTTCGTCTCTATTGAGATACCTAATTAAAAATCTGTTAGAAGAAGATGTATTATTATTTTTAAAATGTTGATTGATGATATATCACGATTTGGTCGTTGACGGGTTAAAATAAGATAACACTGTTGGGAATGGCTATGATTCATAACTACATACGTAATTTGTTATAGGTAAGTACTATCAATTTTTAGATTAAACAGTCACATACAGCTAATAATAAAATTATGCGTTTATTATGCACAATTTTTTTTTCACATAATGTGACGGACTTATTGCCACCTACAGAGCTATCGACTTGTCATTGGCTGGTTTATGTGATCACTTTATGCGCTTGAGCAACGTTTACCGATTATGCCTTCTTAGGGTCGGTATTACAGTCTCAGTTTAAGAGTTAAACTCAAGTTTTACAAAAATATAGCGTATTACAGTGTCCGTTTAGGCCTAATCTTCCCTCAAATACGTTACTAAAACGACAAATATTTAACTCAACGTTTCTGCCGGATTAAGTACTTAACGGTGAGTCAACTGTCATTTCTCGACTGGTTGCTAGGCAACGCGTGTAGTTTCAGTGTTCTGTCACTAGAGGCGTTAGTTGTATCGACGGTGGCGACACACAGCAAAACAAACTGACAGCCATATATTATTGAAACGAACATGGGCATTTAAAATCATTATTTTGGTGAAAAAATTAAATTTGCCATATTGGATAGTAAAACAATAGTATTTCAAGTCGTAGCGTCCCATTTTGTAGTTCATATTATTTGAGGTTATTTAAAATTTGACCACAGAAAAAGTAAAATATGTCTATAATTGAAGATTTAGTAACTGACATGTCATATTGCACTATAATACGGAAATAGATTCAATCTCCCCTTCACATTAATCTTGAGTTAAACAAACTCAATGAGTTGAGGGCCAACTGTAATATCGGGCAATAGTGACTTCCGGATCAATCCAATCCAATCTGTTTTCAAACAAACAGATTTTTATGATAAAAATACATACCTAGAACATTTCAAAACATGGATTGATAGGGAACTCAAAGAGAAGGCATAGTTAGTAAACGTCGCGCAAGCGCATTAAGTTATCACGTAAACCATCCGATGACAGGTCGTAAGCCCTGTAGTTGTCTTGAGTACTTGGTTCTCCTATAATGAACTGTTGGAGAAAATTGCCTTTTGTTGCCCTTTACGCAGTAAGTTAGATCGAATGAATTACTTGCAATTCCTATGTGCAAAACTAATTATGCGCAGTACTACTTTGTCAGACGGAGTTGTAAATTGTATGATTCCATCGATAAATCTGAAATTGATATTCTAAATAACGATCTTACAGTTAGGTATTAAAAGAAAACTTTTTTTTGGCCCGGTATTTGAGTTGGCCCTTGAGAGTTTAACAAAAATATTGCGTCTTTCAGTGCCCAATCTTCCCTTAAATACGTCACTAAACGACAAATAGGACAGCACTGCCGAAACATGTCGCATAGTGACTCAAAATATAGTGGTTTAGGGCAAAATTCGCATGCCAAAACGACAAATATTTAACTCAATGTTTTTGGTAGATCGCGATCTTAATCTTGAGTTACGTATTGTTTCTAGTCTTTTATCGCCAGGCGGCGTACTAATCGCCGTACGCTTTAATGTTTTATTTCATTTTACTACAGGTAAATATGCATAATAATAATCCTTATCATGATTTATTTTTTGTTGGAAATAAAAGACTTAATATATAAGTGATTCATGTATTTAATGTATTGCCTGACAACATACGAAACAGACTGTAAGCCATATTGAAACGTGAGACACGCATTCTAAAACTTTATTTTTGCGATGTTTTTTCATCCCACTTTCTAAAATGATCCATACTGTTTCTATATATAATGTGTATTCCTAAATGTTCTACATAAGATATTATTTTACCATCATCATTTAGTTCCATATCGTCTGTAAAATATACATACTTAAATTTTGTCACAAAAATGGTTGACTTTAATTAGAAAAAAATATTGATAGGTACAAAAAATTTAAAACGTACCATGTTGTGTAATGAAACTAACAAAATAATACAGTATTATAATAATTAAATAATATTTAATCACAGCGTCACGTCACGAATTATTAAAAATGTTATTAACAAATTGACAGATGCGTAATAGACAGAAAACGTAAAATATGTCAATAGTTGAAGATTACGTAATTGACGTTTCATTTTGCACTTCGCTAAACTTTTAACTTGGATTACTAAAACCAACGATTTCAGGGCCGACTCAAATACCAGGCCTATGTTGTGTGAACTATGGGTACGTACATAGTAACTGGTTTTTATTTTTTATTTTAATATTTTTTTTCTGTTTTATTTCTCTCTTGTTTATTCTTCCATTTTTAATACATAACTAATGTTTTTTTATTAAGCTACTTATTGTTAACCATTTATGGAAACTTTGCTAGTTTACTTGATTATTTTGTACCATTACAATATATTTACAAAACTGTATGGACCGGTATTACAGTCTCAGTTTAAGAGCTAAACTCAAGTTTTACAGAAATATAGCGTATTACAGTGTCCGTTTAGGCCTAATCTTCCCTCAAATACGTCACTAAAACGACAAATATTTAACATTTCTGGCGGATTAAGTACTTAACGGTGAGTCAACTGTCATTTCTCGACTCGTTGCTAGATAACGCGTGTAGTTTTAGTGTTCTATCACTAGAGGCGTTAGTTGTATCGACGGTGGCGCCACACAACAAAACAAACTGACAGCCATATTGAAACATGGGCATTTAAAAGCATTATTTTGGTGAAAAAAAAAAAATTACCATGTTGGATAATTAAACAATAGTATTTCATGTCGTAGCGTCCCGTTTTGTAGTTCGTATTATTTGAGGTTATTTAAAATTTGACAGATAATAACCAAAGAAAAAGTAAAATATGTCTATAATTGAGGTTAATTGAATTGAAGATTTAGTAACTGACATGTCATATTGCACTGTAATACGGAAATGGATTCAATCTCCCTTTAACATTAATCTTGAGTTTAACAAACTCAATGAGTTGAGGGCCAACTCTAATATCGGGCTTATGTTTCCTTGGTAAATAAATAAAAAATAATATTCCAACTTCGTCTCTATTGAGATGTTAAAAATTTGTCGTTATGTATATATAAAAAATTAGGTATTTACATGGATATATTGCCTCACTAGGTAAAAGTCTGTTCCGAGGCAAAATGAGGAAATAATTCCTTGTTAAAATGTGAGCGCGAAAAACAATTGTCAAAAATCTTTTTTAATAAATGTATTTTTTAAAAATGCGCCAAATAGCAAATTGTGCGACAGTACAGGGCCGTCTGAATTTTTTTTTAATTTTAAATATACATAAATAGGAAACGAAAAGTAATTAACACAATAAAAAACTTCTGTTGGTATAATTATTTTATTCAGATTATATTTTTTATAAAAGAAATACTAAATGGTATGTTTTATTGAAATATGTTTTGAAAATTATTAAAACTAACTTCTTACGAATACTATTGAAAATGATTTAAAAAATAGTTCATATGAAAAAAAAGACATAAATGGAAATGATAATGAAAGGATATATATTTAAAAAGAATGTTAAAGTATTATTTATAAGGTCCATTGTGTAAGGTTCGGGGCTCGTTTATTTAAGGACCAAAATATTATAGCAGGTAGGTATATACAATATTATGAGAGAGAATCAAAATTAGATTGTTGATGTAAGAATTTTCAATCTCTTAAGGGCACACAGGCACTCAAATGTGATTATTTGCATTGGCGTTTCCTCATTTACTCAGCCAATACTAACATTATCGTCTTTAAACTAAAGACGGATAAATAACAAAGCATTGTCTACACATTGACAGTTCCAGAATTATAATATTTGAACATTCTCTCGATATAACTCCGAAATTTCCCTAGAGATTTTTGGGATTCCCTCGTTATCCGCTTAATTTACCAAAAACATTGTTTTATTTTTTTGGTGAATCAACACTGACTGTTTTAGATTTTTTTCAACACTGTCAACACAGTCAACACTGCGAATGTTTTAGATTTTTGTCAACACTGTCAACACAGTCAACACTGTGACTGTTTAAGATTTTTGTTAACACTGTCGACACATTCAAAACTGTGACTGTTTTAGATTTTTGTCAACACTGTCAACACAGTCAACACTGTGACTGTTTTAGATTTTTGTCAACACTGTCAACACTGTGACTGTTTTTGATTTTTGTCAACACAGTCAACACTGCGAATGTTTTAGGTTTTTGTCAACACTGTCAACACAGTGAACACTGTGACTGTTTAAGATTTTTGTCAACACTGTCGACACATTCAAAACTGTGACTGTTTTAGATTTTTGTCAACACTGTCAACACTGTGACTGTTTTTGATTTTCATCAACACTGTCAACACAGTCAACACTATGACTTTTAGATTTTTGTCAACACTGTCAACACAGTCAACACTGTGACTATTTGAGATTTTTGAATTTGTGTCAAAAATCTAAAACAGTCACAGTATTAACATCACATTTAAAGGTATATTTCATATTATCGCTTACGTTGTTCTTGTTTCGCGCTAGTCATGTCGTACAAAATGTATGACGGGACTAAAGCGCACTTTACACTGACGAGGATTTCACCGCGGTGGGAAAAAAAAATACAACGTGTTCTATATTTCAATGCGTTTTTTATCGTTTTTCGTAAAACAGAAATCTATGTAATTATTCGTTGCCGACGAGCCATCATGGCTGCCGTTTGTATTGTATTGACTTTGACGTACGCGTTATATTTTGTTTATTTGGTATCTCTCGACTAGAGAGAAATGTTTTAAAACAAAAACAAAAATGTGAGGGTTCAAAAAAAAATCATATCGTGTCCAATTCAAAATTCAAAATGCAAATTCCGGGTAGTCAAAATGCAAAGTCATACGAAGAAAACGAGAGAAAGATAAAACACTGTTGAACGAAATGCGGAACGAGCGAAAACTAAAATGTTGCGTCTTTTCACATAAATGGCATTTTTGATTTTTTTCGTAATTATTGCAATAATAGGGGTCGCAAATAAAGAAGAACAAATAACTCGTGTAAAACGACGTCTGGAGTAACATGTATTTTGGGTGCTGTTTTAAGCGTTGAAAACCTCGTCTGTCTCAAGTGCGTTTAACCCCACTTTATATTATCTTCGGTAGGAAAATTGGGGTACAACTCGAAAAAAAATCTGTGCAGCCTTTAGTTGGACACAACCAGCCAAGTGGCTAACACCTTATTGATATTTGTTCGAGTTGTCCAATAAAGAAATATTTTTCATCATTTCATGACTTCCTTACGCCCTGTGCAAGTGGCAGGTTTGTTGACAAATGGTAATTTTTTCCAACCAACCAGTGTGTTCGGCTGAGAGAAGTGGGAATTTTCACAAAAAAGTATATCCTTTCTTGAGGATCGACCTCAGGACGCTGGTCTCCGTTGAGCTCATGTCCTTTGTTTATAAAACTACAGTTTTTGTAGTTTGGAACGCATTGTGTGAAATTATATGACTTTTAAAAGTGTAGAAAATGTGTGAAAAAAAGTATCGTGATAATAACCAGACCTCGTTAAAAATACAGTTTACTATGAAAAACAACACAGCCCCTATAATTATGAATATAATAATCTTTTCAGTTCCTTTAATAATTGACAAGCACCAACAAAGCATACATCAAATTTACACTAAATTTAAAACAGTAGGTATATGACATAGGGCCGGTATTACAGTCTCAGTTTAAGAGCTAAACTCAAGTTTTACAAAAATATAGCGTATTACAGTGTCCGTTTAGGCCTAATCTTCCCTTAAATACGTCACTAAAACGACAAATATTTAACTCAACGTTTCTGGCGGATTAAGTACTTAACGGTGAGTCAACTGTCATTTCTCGACTCATTGCTAGGCAACACGTGTAGTTTAGGTGTTCTATCACTAGAGGCGTTAGTTGTATCGATGGTGGCATGGATGGTGGCGCCACACAACAAAACATACTGACAGCCATATTGAAACGAACATGGGCATTTAAAAGCATTATTTTGGCGAAAAAAATTAAATTGACCATGTTGTATTGTAAAAAAATAGTATTTCAAGTCGTAGCGTCCCATTTTGTCGTTCGTATTATTTGAGGTTATTTAAAATTTGACAGATAATAAACACAGAAAAATGAAATATGTCTATAATTGAAGATTTAGTAACTGACATGTCATATTGCACTGTAATACGGTAATGGATTCAATCTCCCCTTAACATTAATCTTGAGTTTGACAAACTCAATGAGTTGAGGGCCAACTGTAATATCGGGCCATAGTTACAACTTTTTTTTGAACCACGAATGAGGTATTTATTTCGACCGGTGTTGAAGCGATCGCTTATTTTTCGAAAAGGACGACAACTCCATCGAAAGAGAAAAATGAAAAAAAAAATCTCTAGAATACTGGTTTTGATCTAAGCTTTATTTTTCATGTGTGAAAACATAAGGGCCATGCAAAGCACGAGGGCCCAACTTGATCAGGGGCCCGAATTTATAAACACGCTAAATGAAAAAAAATCTAAATATCAAAAGTTAAAACAGTAGGACATGAAGTTAACTTATTAATTTATTAATTTATACAAATAATATTAAACTTTGATTTTAACGTTTTTTATGATTCAACGTAGATTATGAACGAATACTGATTGATAAATTTTTAAGATTTAAACAAGACAAGATCGTGTTATGAGTGTAATATATGCAATTTAAACATATTTAAAAAATATAACTTAAGATAGGTATATTAGAGTTTTTGCAGATATTAAAGCAAGGAAAAATAAATTTATAAAATCGGTGTCAATTTATTATCTCTTGTGTAATTGTCGCATGAGGGTCCTAAATATCGAGCTACGCCACTGCCCGTGGAAGAACTTGTTACATCGAAGCCGGTGTTATCAAATACCTAATTCGTGGTTTCAAAGATGATAATCATTAATAAATTAAAAAATTTAAATTAGTCACAAATTAAAATATGTACGAAAACATTAAAAATATATATATGTACATTTTAAATTTTTCAAAATATTTAACAAAAATATTTTTTAAAAGAATGAATAAGTCCTTGAAACAAGAACATATACATCCTGATATATTCCCTAAATTAAACATAAATGCCTGTGTTATAGGTGAACGAAATCGGTCGTGCTAATCCTGCCACCACCCATTTATATACATATTCTATTTTATTTTTAAAAGTAAAATAAACAGGGAAAAATCAATACATATTATACAAGATTATCATCAAAAGTAATTTCATAACTGGGTAAGTACAAAAATTAAAAATAAGTTGCAAAAGCATAAACAAGATAAGAAAACCCGCACATTCCCCACTACAACACTATTTGATATATTCAAAGTACCCAAAGTAGATAATATTTTATAAAAAAACTGTCAATTTTCAAAATTTTCAAAGATAAAGTTTTACAAAAATTAAAAAAAAAGTCTCTGCGATTCCAAAACAATTTTAAAATACCCAAATGTATTACAAGACAAATACAAAACAATTACATTTATTTGGGAATAAAACGTTTCAATTGCCTCCCAAATCATTTAAAGCAGATAAAGGAATATAAAAAGTTTAAACAAAAATTAAAATTGCATCTAATATTCTTAATTGCTTGTTTTCGATTTGTTCTTTGATATGTTTCAATCGCCAGTATTTCCTTTTTTTTCAAGTATTCCTCATTTATTTTCAAGTATTTCCTTTTTTTATTTGAATTTATGTGTTTTGATATGTTTCAATTGTCTGCATTCCCCATTTTTCATTTATTTTGATTTTATTACTTTATGTATGACTTTGATTTAATTGCTTTGTATTTTTTTATTTTTTGTTTGTCAATGTACATATGTGATTCCCTCATCGAGCAAAAGATTGCAATCTTTTTGATGAGGCACTGCAAAAAAAAAACTATATGTAAAAATTACTATACTAGTGAATTATATCTTTATGTGTACCTATTATAACTTATAACATTATATGCTAAATAAATAAAAAATATCCTTATAAAAAAAGCACGATTCGTGCATGTATCCTCTGACTTCAGAAGGCACTACGTTCAGAATGGGAGGTGAGCTTCATTGCTGAACTATGTGAGATATATTTTGCCTGTTGTACCTATTTTCGATTACCCGGCTCTTATGGGACACCCGAAAAAGATAATATTCGAAAATAATAGATGTAAATACTATTCGAAGATGGTGCCTTTCACCAAGATATTCATTATTAAATCTGTTTTAATTAATATTGAATTATACTTACTTATATATAACAATATTAAAAAAAAACACTACATATGTAAAAAAAATTGTTTGAAATGTAAATTGTCTAAAATACAATGAATTCATTTTTGCTAGATTCAAGTTTTGATTGTCAATCGATTCGTGTGTAGGGGTCTTGTGCGAGCGAACTGTGATATTACCCCCTATTCAGTAACTATTGTAACTAAAATAGGAACGTTCTAAAATTGTAGATTTTAGATTTACGGTCTTATTTCAGCGTTATAAAATATCTACTTGGACTAAATGGAATAGGAACGTACCTATATTGGCCGAAACTTTCTTAAAAAGTTACTGAATTAGACGTACCTATTTTGAATAATTATGAAAATTTCATAATTTTACATAAAACGTCTGATTCAGTAACATTTTAAGAACATTCCGACCAAAATAGGTACGTTCCTATTCCATAGTTCAAGTTGATATTTTATAACGCTGAAATAAGACCGTAAATCTAAAGTCTGCAATTTTAGAACGTCCCTATTTTAGTTCCGATAGTTGCTGTATATGGGGTATTAATAAACGGTCACAAAATTATTGTTTACCAATTTAAAAATACAGATATCCATAAAACAAATGATATTTATAACAAAAAAGAATTATTAATGTTTTCTACACATATTAAAATAAATTCAAATATAATAAGACATTCATAAAATTCTTAATTAAAAAAAATTCAAGAAATTTTCAACACTGGTTCAAATTTTTAAATTCTGTTACAAATTTTATTCTCAAAATAATATTTTTTAAATTTTAATTTAGTTTTTATCATGTTTAGAAATGTATGTTATTATTTAAAAACACTTAAATATTGTTATCGCAACTAACCAGTTAAAATTCATATTCACGCATAGCTTTAAAGCTAAATCGTTTGCAGTTATTCCATTACAGACAGACAAGTGACGTTAAAAAGGGTTTTTTTTAAATAAAATAAAGTTAAAAATTTCTTCATACGACATATGCGTGTGATATAAACAGCACCAGTTATAGGGCATCACAATTCGCTCATACAAGACATACAATATTTGATTGAATATCAGTTATTTTTTTTAATCGTTTTTATTTATTTGATCGTAACGACATTTTCGTAAACAATTTTTTTCGGATCCTTTTCTTGCTCGTCGATATCATCTACGGAGTTTATTTTCTGGTTTTCGTCAGAAGGCGGTTGGTCATCTTCGACTATCGCCAGCACAACCGGAGAATCTTGTGTTTCATCCATAACATCGTTTTTCTTGAAAGTGCTGGAACTTTCGGCGGCCTTGGTTTCATCCTCGGCTGTCGATTGTTCGGCGATCTCGTTTATTTTCGAGATCGTTTCTGACTGATATTCAATCTCCTCGTTGATGAGACTGTTCAAGACGGCATTTTGTGATGGACCATCTGAAAAATAAAACATAGAATATAGTATTACCCAAAAATGCTTTCAGGTAATGATTTTTTTAGGTGGCATCGTATCCTGCTTTTGTTCAAAATTATTAGTTTTCGTTTGTTTTATTCCAAATAAACTTAAGGGGGGGGGACTGCTGCCAACGTACCTATTTTTCAATTTGATATACCATAATTATTTCTTATCAAATCGTTTTGAAAAAAATAATTTAGATAGTTTGAATACTAATAAACAAAAATATACCTTAACTTTTTGATAATGTTCTGTATGAATTCTTGTAGAAAAATAATGGCATACCCCGATTTTCAACGTTTATCATATATTTTTAATAAACTATAAGGCGTAGAGTATTATATATTTTTTTTAAATTAAAGACAAAAATATCTAGAAAAATATGATGTGACGTTGCATTAATGGTTCAGGTTTATTTTCCATTCAGCGCCATTGCGTAATAAAAATTTTTTTGGTTTATTTACTTACCTGATGCGTTAATGCAACGTCATATCATATTTTTCCAGGTATTTTGTTCTTCTTTAATTTATAAAAAAAATATTGCTCTATACCTTATATTTTTTTAGAAAATTAAGATAAATGTGTAAATAATATAAATGATAAATAATCGGGGTATGCTTATTATTTTCCTACAAGAATATATACAGAACATAATCAAAAAGTTAAGGTATATTTCTCTTTATTAATATCCAAACAAACTAGGTTATTTTTTTCAAAATGATTCGTTTAGTAATAATGATGGTATATCAAATTGAAAAAATAGGTACGTTGGCAGCAGTCACCCTCTTAATTGTTTTTGACAAAATATATATTTTGATAGAGGCGAATTTGAAAGCTGAAATACCAGGCAACAATAGAGCATACAACCTGTCATCGCCTAGTTTTATGTGTTTATTTAGTAACGATACATATATACATGGACAGGGCCAACGCCAAGTGCACTTAGTGACGCTCTAAGTCGTTCATTATGACCGGAAACAGACGCTCGAAAGACAGTCTGTTTCCGGCTGATTGAACGTCGAGTGTACGCACTAAACGCTAGATAAAATTGTCGGGTGAAAAACGCTCTGATAGTTATAGTATCTGTTGATTTTTGTTTTATCTATGAAATGATCTTCTTTTAATTTCTGTGGTATCTATTATGTCAGTTGATGTAAGTTGAAATTATTTATGATTTCCAATAAAAGATCAGAGATTATTGTTTACACCACTGCCCTATTGTTGTCTTTCGATGAAAATATAACCTAAAAAGAGACATGTATGATAAATGACATTTGACAAATAAAAGCCCGATGTAGTGTTCAGATTGAAACACCGCTCGAAAGCGTTCAGTGAGATTGGTGTGAAAATGCCATAATCTGCAACTTCAGGTACATTCGACGCCCAACGTCGAGCGTTGAATCTGAACACAGCCCAGGTGGTGTAACATGGATAGACAGAATCCGAAATGATATTGTCAGAGGGTACCAATAGATGCACCAATAGATTGTATAGTCACGCGATGCGTAGAGATGAAGGTTATTCGGTGAAAAAAGCGCTAAACATCCCAGCTAGACCTAGGGGTAGAGGCAGCTCACAGCAACATGGTGGTCCAGTATCGAGAAGGAGCTGGCGGCTCAGAGTGTTCCCGCTGTGACAACCCAGGACAGATGATCCTGGCGCATACGTACAAGGAGACTTCAAAATAACATATTATAATATACTACTCTAAAGTCACGAGGGAGGAAGTACTACAGAAATGATCCTGTGAAGTACAGTCCTTCAGTCAGTTTACCCTCAAAAGCCCTGCATATACGATAGTAAATGCAGGGCTTTTGAGGGTAAACTGATTCTTGGGGTGCGCATTCCTGGAGGCCGCCCTTCTGGCGGTTGCGAGGGGATGCTGGTGGGGTGTTGACGTGCAGGCTGCCCGGGGGTAGCTGGTAGCTCGTAGGTCACACTCCTCGCACCTATACGCATCTTTGTCGGCGTATTATCAGCGGACTCGAATAGGAGACTTCTTCTCCTGGAACGAGTCTGGGCGGATGGTGGGATCGCCTTCAATACTACTCTAAAGCATTTGACAAAGTAAATCACTCAATTTATATTAAAATAACTAGAGGAAGTTGGAATTTATCAAAGAAAATAATCTGATATGTTAGAGCAAATTCAGAAGAAGTTCATGAGGTACCTACCTATAATATGTTTAATTTTTTTTTTATTGAAAAAAATTAATATTTCCTTGTTAAACAAGTAAATATACATCTTTCTACGTTCCCTAAAATAAGCAAATGAATGCTTGTGCTATCGAACGAAAATCTGAACGAAATCGGTCCAGACAGGATTCGAACTCGCGACCACTGGATCACTAACCCGGCGCGCTAACCGTTCTGCCATTGACTCATCAAATAATTAGTAATTGTGAATGTAAAAGCTCTTTTAGGGAGTTTATATAAATAAATAAATAAGTAAATAAATAAATGAAAAATGCATGTATACCATCATGTTGTAATCATATTTTAGGTAGGAAAAAAGGACTGACCTACATACAATCCTATCCTTACATAAATACCTAGATGTTTTGTATAAAAAACAAATTATATTATATAATTTGGATTTATGGGTTTATAGTTTGGTACGTATTCTTCAATTATACATATTAACGTTATCGATAGTTGTATCTCATGTATTACTTGCAACTAGTTGTAGAAAATATTAGGTGATGGGTATTAATTTTATTGGATAGTGGGCTGTATAATGAACGATCTCATCGATGTTGCTTTAATATTATTGGATAGTTCTAGTTCACTGTGATTCTTTCTTTTCTGTGCACTGAACGAAACATCCATCTAACTTTCCAAGTGAAAATTCTCAAACACATCAGTGAGGGGACAATGGCAAGGAAGGGATACATGAAAATATGCTTCTACAATTGTAGTTTACATTGGGCTTTTTGGATATTATCGATCTACAAGGGAATATTCTAGATAATCCCCGCTGGGAATATCAAGAACAAGTGTGCAAGGATATGAAATATATCTCCTACATAAAGTTGAAGAGAGTCGCTGAAGATCGAGCTAAGTGGAGAAAGAGATATTATGTCTCTTTGTATCCAACCGATCCCCAAGAATGAAACAAAATTGAATAAAAAAAACAAGCGATGTAAAAATGCTACTTAACGTACAACATAGGCAAAAGTTTTGTGTTGGTTTCAAATATAACAATATGTTTCAGCTTTAAATCAATCTCGTATTATTTTATGTTGGATATCCAACAATACAGTAGAATATAATAAGATAGTATGATATTAAGAACAATGGAAAAAATAGTAGGTAAATGATAGACTACAGTACATAATAACAGGACATCATATCAAGTGATTTTTAAAGTTTTACATACAATTTTTAACAGATGAGAAAAACATAATTATAAGATCATACCTGAAACATACAAGGAACAGTACAAAGAAGATTATATTTTAGAATCATAACATGGGATTCGATCGTACTTAAGGATTAACGAAAAAGGGGTGTTGCAACCATTATGGTGGCACATAATATGTACATATATGTATATACTAGGGAGTGGAATTTTGAGTTATGTTATCAGTGCAGAGTTGGCGCTTTATCGCAATTTTGAACGAGAATAGAGATTGGGTATGAAAGAAGTAATTGTTATTGAGCAGGTTGTTAAAATTGGAGGTGTCCCGGTTAGTAAAAAGGTTTTTCTTAAGATTAGTTTTACAGTGTGACATAGAAAAAGTAGGTTTTGATCTGACATTGCGGTTTGGAATGTGAAGTGAGATATTTTATAATAAATTTGGACAATCAATAATGATATGAAATTATATTGTTCACATTAAAAAAAAAGAAGAAAAGAAAATTAATACAAAGGATAAATATTTACCTATACTTGCGCTGTAAACTGCCGAGGATCCAGTTTCTGGAATGATGTACTCTCTAGAGTTCTTTTTTATTTTCTTGTAGCCAATATATGTCAACACGCACGCCAAAATGATCAATATGGCGAATATGAGAAGTATTTTATTCAACAAAGCTGAAGACGGAGAGCTGAAAATGTAAGGATAATATTAGCCACAACGGTCGATGAAGATATAAAAATGTTAACCACAACGTTCGATGAAAAGATAAAAATGATAGCCACATCGTTCGATGAAGAGATAAAAATGTTAGCCACAACGTTCGATGAAGAGATAAAAATGTTAGCCACAACGTTCGATGAAGAGATAATAATAGGGAATATCAAAATAGTTTATTTATTTAGATTATAATGTTATAAGGAAAGTAAATTAAAGATAACTGCTTCATAAGAGTCTCTTCCGAAGCAACTACCTGTATAGTTTGCATAGTTATTACATTTTATTATTTTAAAATATATACAAAATATTACACATACACATTGTACAGAAAAATTAAAAAAATCAACAAGAAAAAAAAACAAAACAATAATAATACTAGTAATAGTAGTAATACTACAAAAATATTAAAATGCAATCTGTCAGCTAAAAACTTAACTAAAGCTATTAATACTTGGGCAATACCGATATTGACATATTCTTTTGGAATTATTAAATGGTCAAAAACAGATTTAGATAGTTTAGAAAGAACAATTAGAACGCGTTTAACTAAATTTCGTTGTCATCATCCTAATTCCGCGATTGAACGAATCAATTTGCCTAGGAATTTAGGAGGTAGGGGTATAATAAAAATAACATCGTTACATAATAATCAAATCGAATCGCTTAAAACTTTCTTTCATAAAAAATCTGATAGTTCTTTAATGCATAAAGTAATCTGTGAGGCGGACAAAAATTTAACAACATTAAATTTAAATGACGAGAATGCCAATAACTACATTATAAATATAAATGATGACCTTCTAAATTCGTGGCTAAATAAAATAATTCATTCTATACATCCAAAATTTCTCAACCAACCTTATGTTGACAAAATTTGGTCAAACAAATGGTTGAGTATTGGTGATTTGGACGCGGATTTAGAAGGTTTTATAATAGCGATTCAGGATAGAGTAATAAAATCTAAATACATGTAGAATCGTTAAAGATTTTTTAAACGTTAATATTCGGGAATCAGTAGGGTTGTTAGGTAGTATAGAGACCTCCTCAGAGCCTAATCCTTTGATATGTTAAGTATCTGGATGGGTGAACTATTCCCAATTGAAAGCTTGATGATGCGTTTGTTGCATTTTATTTTGCTCTTTTAAATAATTTACAATTTACGCATTGATCTGCTAATTCTTTTGAGGAAGTGTATAATGGTAGTAATAATAATTGAGTGTTATTATTCGTAGTGCTTAATTGTTATTAATATCATTAGTAAATCGGCCAGCGCCGTTTAAAAAAAAATAAAATATGGACTAGAAAGACATTAGTTATGTTATTATTGGTGAAATGTTTATTTCATTTTGTTGTCTACCTACTTTGTCTACTTTCAGTAGCTACTGTGATCCTGATATTTAGAATTTTTTTTAACACTTCATGTGCTGATGGTAGTTTGTTATATGCGTCCCAAATTAGCTATTTTTTCGGAACTCTGTGACTACCTGATGTTTTGTTTCTTGTCTTATTTGTGTTTAGTTTCGTGAATTTCGAAAAATAAACATATGATTGTCTAGCAGTGCATTTCCCTCTGTATGGAAAATGGCCACAATAATACCTCTTCCTAAATAACCACTCCTTTTTCGCTCAAGGACTATCGTCCGATTCCTATTCTATCAGTCCTCTCCAAAGTCATTGAGCGCGTCGTCTACAACCATCTTAACTGTTTTCTAGTAGTTGATAGTCGGGTTTTCGCCCAGGCCACAGTACCATTACAGCCCTAGTCAAAATCACTGATGACTTTAGGAGCGCTATGAATGAAAGAAACCTTACTTTCCTTAAACCTTATCCTTACACTCGATTTCAGTAGCGCATTCAACTCGGTTGATTTTGACGTACTCCTAGCAAGATTGTCCTCTATCAATATTTCATTGCGCGGACGCTCCCAACAGGTCAAGACTAACAACGACTCATCAAACTGGACGGACCTTATAGCCGGTGTCCCGCGAGGAGGCATTCTTTCGCCTTTACTTTTCTCCATTTTCATAAACCCTCTAAGAAACTTTATCAGATGCAAAATCACATATTTGCAGACGATCTTCAATATTTCCATTTCAAGCCTGATAATTACTTCCTCGCTGTTGCGACATTGAATGCCGATTTAAATTATATTCTAAATTGGATAAAAAAATACCGTCTTCAAATTAATCCTTCTAAATCACATTTAATGTTAATTGGAGGGCAACGTCTGTTTCTTAGAATCACACAGTTTTCACCCATGCCTGAGGTGCTCCTTGACGAAGTTATCATACCATTTTCTCCAGAGGTCAGAAACCTTGGTAATTTTTATGATAAATTTGTGTTTGCTTTTTTTTTTCATTTTTTGAAAATAACGTCAACGCAGAAACACCCCAACTAGATAATTTAATTTTCTATAAAAAATACGAACATTATAGTAGTACCTACTTATATCTCAAATTATTTAAACCATTTTTGTAAAACTGAATTTAGTGACGACATCGATTCATACAATATTTGTATGGCACTGTCCTATACACAATATCTAAGATGATCTCAATAGTTTGATACTTAATCTCCAAACATACATACATGCCATCAAACTATTTACATATTCTGGGTAGGAAAAAAGGACTGACCTCTCCATACGATCCTATCTTGACATACAAACCTACATGACGTTTTGTATAGAAAAAAAAATATCATAAAATATTTAATAATTTGGATTTGGATTTTGAACTTTGGTACGTATTCTTCAACTATACATACTATCGCTATGGATAATTGGATCTCATGTGTTACATGCAACTTATGAAATAAACATCATTGTATACAGAATTAACATGCCATAATTTTGTGTCGAATTTGGAAAATATTTCATGATAAATCTAAACTTAATATAAATATGATTTAGTAATTAAGTGAATCACTGTCTTTTTCATAGGATTTGAAATTAAATTTTAAACAAAATATTATTAGACATAAGATAAGCTGTTGTGTTTCTACGAAAAGTTGTGCAAGCGCTAAAAGTGATCACGTTAACCAGCTGATGATATGTCGTTTGCTCTGTATGCGCCAAATTTCCCAATTTTCCTAT
Organism: Molanna angustata; assembly: GCA_963576475.1. Classification (NCBI taxonomy): domain Eukaryota; kingdom Metazoa; phylum Arthropoda; class Insecta; order Trichoptera; family Molannidae; genus Molanna; species Molanna angustata. Next base: position 13,251,233 of record OY754986.1, on the reverse strand, counting down.
AAATATATGTTCCAACTTTATTTCTATTGAGATATAAATTTAAAAAAAATACTTACTGGATGCAAGTGAATTTAGTGACATCTTTAATGGTATCTTTCGAACACTGGCAGCCATCTTGAAACATGCATGTATTATCGTCGCATTCTCCTAGACAAATCGGCAAGCATACATGCTTGCTGCCTTTCATAAGTTTATGTCTGTATTGACACACGCACTTTCCATTTTTGAACGTCCCGTTGATGCATGTATTGTTGCAAACAGACTTACATTGAGATCCATCGATGTTGGTATCGTGGAAACATATGCAGTGGTCGGGAGAGTGACATTCTGTGCTACATTCAGTCTCTTCTTTAAGACAAAGACGCTTATCTCCGTTTGTCTTTAGTCCATAATTGCACTGGCAAGTGTTTGGAGCTACACATTCAGATTCTGTACAGTTCGAACATTCTGGGACACATAGATATGAAGAATTATACTTGTACCCTGGATTACATTCACATTTATTAGGTTCGAGACATTTACCGTTGACGCACGCGGCTTCGCATTTTGGCTTGCAGTGTAACGAGTCATGAATGTCTATTTCATAATTGTCATTACATTTGCATTTGTCGGGTTGATCGCAGACTCCATTGATGCAGTCTTTTTTACAGTGTGGTTCGCAGATAAAGTCGTCATTCGCGTGTTTTTTGTAACCATTCTTGCAGGAGCAGACATAAGATTGAACGCATATACCGTCTTCACAAGTTTCGTTGCAGTGCGTTAAGCAGTTCCCATCTTGTCTATCATATTTATAGCCTTTGATACATTCGCACGTGTTGGTTATTATACAATTTCCATTTTCGCAACGTTGTTCGCATTTGGATTGGCATTCGTTGCTGACATTCACGAATCCAGGCTTGCATTCATATTTCTCTGGGCCTATGCAGTTGCTGTTTTTGATTGAATTTTCGCACACTGGAATACAAGAACCTTCGTGATTTTTTATGTAACCCTTATTGCATAAGCAATTATTTGGTGTCATGCAAACTCCGTTTTTACATTTCGGATCGCACGAAGGCACACATTTTATACTGCCGTTGCCATCTTCGCGTTCGAATCCCTGATCGCACTTGCACGTTTTATGGATCGTCGGCTTTCCGTTGACGCACATTTGTTTGGCAATTTCACACGATTCGTCACATCCACACTTACTATTGTTGTTCCGATTTAGACACGTTTCTGGAAAAATGCAAGGGATCTCGCAGTATGGCTTGCAGTCGGCTGTATTTTCGCCGTCGCTCGGGATGAAGCCAGATTTACATGTGCAGGTAAAATTGGTGTCGTATTCACCGTTTATACATTCGCTCGGACGAAGCGGTTTGCAGGTACCATTTTCCTTTTTGTGATTGTTAGCGCAGCCGCATTTATTTGGGCGTATGCATGTTTCGTTGAAGGGGCAACCTTTAAGGCAGTAAGGTTTGCAAATGTCAGTATTTGTTCCGTCACGGGGTATATATCCATCATGGCATCTGCATACGCCAGATTCAGCATCACAAGAGCCGTTGATACATTTTTTCAAACAAGCTGAACTATTTCCCTCAAAATTGTTGACATCCTTACAAACGCAAGTGTTGGGCGCTGTGCATATTTCTCCATCGGAGCATTCAGTATCACATTTTGGGTCAGGTATATAGTTTATTTTACAAATTGTAATATTTTTACACACATCTGGTTTACTGCAGAAGGTTCCTTCTGGACATTCTTCGCAGAGAAGTTTACAATAGGATGATATATCGTTGAAAATCCTTTCATATCCAGGCAGGCAGGTGCATTCGTTTTTTCCAGTGCAAATTCCATAGTTGCAAGGGACGGTGCAAAAGTTGTGCCTAGTAAAAAAAAATCAATGATTAGTAGATTGGAAAATTGAAGTCATGGATAAACAACAAAAACATAAACCACTGTGGATAACACACGACTTAATAACTTTTATATCACAAAGTGGCATTGGTACTATGCGTAAAAATTGATTATTGAGATATACCGAGGGTCATTATTTGAGAAAGATGTAAGAAACAGGTAAGGTCCCATTTTGCGAGAATACTGCTTACGGGACCTCAACTTTTTCTTACATCATTATTAAATAACTCCCGTTATACGACCTCTATTGTTATTCTGTAGGATATTGAATTTCAGTTATTTTTTAATATTTTTTTTTATTATAAATTAATATTTTTTTTTTATTATAAATTAATATTTTTTTATTATTATAAATTAATGTGTTTAACTGCCTATATTTCCAAAGTTTTTAAAAATATCGAAAAATTCTGAAATACCCTAACTTGATTTTGTATGAAAATTTTTAACAAATTGTTGTAGTACCTACATCTCAATTTTTTTAAACAATTTTTATAAAAATTGAATTTAGTGACGACATCGCTTCAAACAATTTGTTGTATGGCAGTCGCCTATAGACAATATGTAAGAAGATGGGTCGATGGCAGTGCGCTGGGCTAGTAATCCAGTGTTTTGCGAGTTCGAATCTTGTCTCAACAAAAAAAACATACCAGCATGATAAAAATATAAAACATACCAGCATGATGGAACATATACGTTGCGAAGTCTCTAAGTTGGTGTTTTTTGACTTCAAAGTTGGAAAAAACTGTGAAAAATATAGACCGTGCAAACAATTTCGCGTATCTTGGGTTGATACTTTGTCGATATGTTAAGAAAGAGAACAAAGTCCTCTTGAACAAATCGATAGTTGGAATAGTTGCATTAATAAAAATATTTTTTTTTGGTAAAGTTATTTTACCGACGAGTTTCGTGTAAGGTATGACTTTGATTTTTATTTCAGTAGGTAATTATATATAAAACCCGGCAGACGTTGTCCTGCCTGTTTAATTATTTACCTCCAATATATAAAAATGGTTGTTCGGTATGTTTCCTTTTTATCATAATTCTTATTATAATTCCGCATTTTTTCCCTTCCATCCCCTACAGTCCCTTCCTTCCCTATTCATTTAAATTTTATTTAATTATTCAAGCAAATATAGGTACTTGAACCTATAGTATTATTCCAGTTTTATATTATATACCATTTTATGTATGGGTATATAGGATTTTTACTGAACAAACCCACTAAGTATCAATTCAATACCAACTTTTTTTT